>APFE030515386.1:4114-28596 GCA_000404065.3 Pinus taeda
CCAGCCACAAACATCCATCATGCACCAAGAAGAGTATCTGCCTAATGACGAAGTAGTCACTGGGGCGTAGTGGTAATGTGACACCCAGAGCAGGTTTAGCAACCCAGCTTTCTCTACACCGTTGAGCCATGTGCGTGGCTCCAATTCAATCGTTCCAGCTGGTGCGTTCATCTGTCGGTGCATTAGATGCTTAGTCACTAAATGTAGGAATTTCACATGATCTGGGAGTTCCCAATCTTCAAACTTTAGGACAGGAACCTGCCCTAAGTGCAGTCCCTCAAAAACAATATCGTCTGGGAGCAATAGAGTTTGCAAGGAGATCTTGCTCTCGTCTATGTCTTTCAGCACCTTGGCTTTGCCCTTGCTTGGAGGAACATATTTTGGTAGCTTGGTAATAGGGTCCACACCCTGGGTTTCAACTTCCATTTCTACGTCCTCCTCATCCACCAGGATTTCTTTAGATTCCTCCTCGTCGGCCTCCAGATTAATGGCCTTCCCCTTTTTCTGCAAGGTGAGCTTGGTACTCTGTGGGTTTCTTGGTGAGACGTGCACCGGGATCATAACCTACTTATCCTTCTTAGGACTCGATGTTCTGGGTGATTTAAGGAACTCAAATATTACTTTGACGCTCTATGGGGCTTATACTATCACAATTTCCTATGCGGCTTCCTTGGGTGTCAACCATTCTAGTCAGGAGGTCCTATGTGTCCTTCGGCAATGTTTCAAACATTGAACTTTCTCGCGATGCCTCAAAATTCGTAAGGTCCATACACACTTGATAGCACACAACTAAATTTTCAAAATGCCAAGTGTTGTTTGCTGGACAACCACCTGTGATTTATAGGCCTTTTTGAATTCAAATATAACTGTTCCCTCCATATTCGACCCATTAATGCTAGATTAGCAACAAATTTTCAAGAGTATAAGCCAAAAAGTTCGCTTTAAATGCTTTCCGCCTACTCCATTTGGCTTCAAACCAACCATCAAATCATGAATAGTGACTTTAACAATCACTTTTCGGTGGACTTGCGTGCTATCGCGGACCCTGTGACACTTCGTTGCTTCATGAAACCCTGAAATCACGCAGCTCCCCAACCCGGGCAGTGTAGTTTATAGTCCGGTGCCTCCTTTCAACTTCCTGGAGTACTAATACTATGCTTCTGGCACCTAGTTAGATTGTCAGGCCACCTGTGTATGGATTTAATCGACTTCCATTCACCTTTCCTGGGAAGGGATCTCCATTCAACTTGACCAACTGGACCGCGCCACCATCGGTAATATCCTTAATAACATAGGGCCCCAGCCAATGCATTCTAAGTTTTTTTGGAAATTTATCAAAATTATTGTCATACATCAACACCAAGTCATTCACCTTAAAGGTGTGCAACTTAATATGTCGGTCGTGCCATGCCTTTTCACGCTACTTTTGGAATTGATAGTGAAATCCAGCCAAAAATCTCTCTTCTTCCAGCTCATCCAACTGCGCGAGCCTCTCTTCCAGGGCTCCACGATCCGTCATACCTATGAGCGCTGCTATGCGTAGGTTAGGCACAATGTATTCCATAGGCATTATGGCTTCCACACTGTTACACAGTAAAATGTCACCGCCATCATGTCAGTCTCTTTACTGTGCCATAAAACCACATTCACCTATACTCATGCTCCTCAAAATGGCTTAAAAACCCTTTTTGCCTAAGTCAAATGGATCATCGCGACTGTTAATGAAATAACCGCGCTGATGGGCGGAGGCCAGTGTATCTGTTGCGCTGCCAGCGCGGAAGTACACGTCTTTTCCACGCTGGTCCCATTTTTCCGAACAGCGCCTCCTCCGTTTGTCCTTTTCACGATGACGAGACTTCTTCTACGTCGGTTTGCGATGTCAGCGCGGCAGTTCACGGGTTTTTCGCGCTGATCCTGTTTGGGCGAATTTGTTCTAACAACCAGCCTTCCAGATCCCTCCAGAACTGGTTGTTAGCATTGTTGAGGTCGCCATACTTTCTCTGGCATGTTGTTCGACTGACCATCCACTTATTATGGGGGAGAACTTATCCTTTGCCTATTCATGGAGACTCCTTCTCCTTTATAAGCCTCCTCCATTGCCCATGAGCAGCTAGTTTGAGTTAGATAGTTTGGAAGATATAGACTTTGTTGAAGGAATTCTTAGTGCATTTGAGTGCTGCTCTTTGTAGGCATTTAGTGTGCGGTGTGAGGATTGCTTTGAGCTGGAGGAAGGTCATAATCTTGTTGCCTTGTATGTGAGAGAGAGACCTTTTGACTTGGGAGATTTGATCCAAAGGTGAATGCTTGGGAGACACGCTGGCTGAACCCTCTAGGGAAGGACGCAGCGTCAGGACCTCGGTTGTACCTTACTCTACTTTTTATTAATAAAGATAGATGACTACTCTTATGGTTCCATTTACATGTGTTCAATGAATGATACATGCAAATTGTATCTTTCCTGACCGATACATAGTTGTTTTTAGTAGATTTTATGTTCTTGTTTGCTCTCTTTTGCTTGTGCAGGTGTTCATCCGCGAGGATAGCGGGGAATTGTGATTGGCTGGAGCGAAGGAGCGAGAGGAGTATCTCTTCGACAAACAAGTGTTGGAATCCAAGTAAGTTACTCTCACCCACTTGTTAATTACAACTAGGAACCTGCGGTGTAGCATTGTTCGATTGTTGCTAGACCCCTGTTGGGCTAGTAGGGATCGCCTCTATCCGTAGAGGGGATTTACCTATACAACACACACCATAGACCAATCTAAAGGGTGTCTGTCCTATTAACCTCTTTCATGTCATATGATAAGCCCATAGTACTGCAGGTATACATAGGTCCCAATAATTTCGCTGAGCATTGCAAATCTTGGTCAGCACGGTTTCCAGTACTTTGTTGAATGCCTCCATTGTCCCATTAGCCTGTGGGTGATAAGGTGTGCTCTTTTGGTGATACACCTGAAATTCTTCCGTCAGCATGCTAATCGTTTCGTTCAGAAAGTGCGTACCTCGATCGCTCATCAAATTCTTTGGACATCCAAATCGCGTCAGTACATGCTCAAATAGAAACTTCATGGCCGTCACGCCCACGCAATCCTCACCAGCTGTGCTTCTGCCCAGCGAGTCAAGTACTTCATCACATTGATATTGTACCTCGCGCCTGTCTTTCCTTGGGGCTGAATAGGTCCTACAAAATTTATTGCCCACTTCTCGAAAGGTTGCAACTTCATTTGTGGATTCAAAGGAATTTCGTCCCTCCACAATGGCCTTCATGTTCTTTGACATACATTTCACACCTTGTAATATGATTTTGAATCCTGATGAAGGGTTGGCCACCACAACCCTGCACATAGAATCTTCTATACGATTGCTCTTCCTACATAATTTACTCCCGCGGCACCCCCATGAGCATCCGCGAGGATCCTACTTCGTTCAAACTCAGGTACATACCTTCGTAGTATTTCATCATTCACAATATTTTCTAGATGCCCAACAATGACAGAGAAGTCTTCCACGTGCACCACCAATTCCTTCTTTTGCTGGACAGAGTACCCTTCCGACACAGTTCTTGTTGTTAGGAAGTGTATTATATCCTCAAAGTGTCCATCCACGACATGCATAATAAAGAGTTGTGCGTTAGGTAATCCTTCCTCCAAATTAGTAGGTTCCTCCCCTATTTCAATGCCCGATAGGTGGTCTAGTCCCGCGTTCAATCGTGCAGGATTCACAACAAATTCAAAATCATACTCTTAGAACAATAAGAGCCATCTAAAGATGCACCCCCCCAACACAAGCTTATTGACTAGGTACTTCAGCACAGAGTGATCTATATACATCTTAAAGTGATCTCTTAGCAATAGTGTTGATACTTCTGGAGCGCATACACCATAGCTAGTCCCTAGTGTTCCGTGGTGGAATAGTTCTTCTCTGCTTTGGATAATCTGTGACTTCCGAACGCAATAGGATGGTCCAAGCCTTCTCTGCCATCCTGTGTTAGTACTACCCCCAGTGCTATACATGATGCATCAACATGTACATGAAACTCTTTCTTCCAGTTTAGGAAGACTAGAATCAGTGCGGTAACCATCTTTTCTTTAAATATATCCAACGTTTTCTTACAATCGTTTTTCCAGCAAAATGAGACATCCTTCTTCAACAATTTTTCCTTTGGCGTGGTGATCTGGGCATAGCCTTTGGTAAACTTTTTGTAGTATCCCATATGTCCCAGAGTAGTGTGCTTCTGTTTCACACTCCTCGGAGCTTCCCAGTTCAGAATCACTACGATCTTCATGGGGTTTACCATCATCCATTGTCTGAAAACCAAATGCCCCAATAGGTTCCCAAAAGGAATGCAAAGCAGACACTTCTTGAGGTTGAGCACGATCTAGTATCTTCGACAGGTATCCAAGATCAATCGCAAGCTCACTACATGGCACTTAACTAGCCCAAATACAGTCTAGTCATCAAAATATACCTTCAGGAACTTATGGATAAATTCCTTGATTGTTGCGACAACCACATGCGAAAAGATAGCAGGCACATTCTTCAACCCAAATTGCATTACAGTGTATTGAAAACAACCCCACTCAGTCACAAAGGTTGTCTTTCTCCTATCCTCCGGCACGATTTTGATTTGGTGGTACCCAGAGAACCCATCAGTGAAGGAGTATGCTTCCTGACCACCTACACTGTCCAACACTTCATCCATGAATGGAGTTCGGAAAGGATCATGCACACAAGCGTCATTTAGTTTTCTGAGATCCACGCATATTCTTATCTAATCCTTCTTCTTCTTTTCTTGCACCACCATTGGGCTGACCCAATCAGATTCCTCCACAGGCTCAATGATGCCCGCTGCTAACGTTTTGTATAGCTCTAAGCAGAACTTTTCCTTGTATTTCAGATTCAGGTGGTAAGGCCTTTGCTTAACTGGCTTCGCATCGGGCTTGAACGTGATCTTCATCACTCCTAGATCTCCGATTATTCCTTTCAAATCCATAAACTTGGTAGAGAATAAATCTTGATATTCATGGAGTAATTCAGTGACCTTATCCACCATCGCATCATCTGAGTAGTCTCCAATCTTCACGAATTTGGGTTTTTCCTTCGTACCAATGTTCACTTGTCTAGTTTTCACTGGCGCGGTTATATCAGGGTTCTATATCTATGGTCCCTGAACCTCGCTGTGGCCCTCTGTTTCTGGAATGTTAATCTTCTATGGATCCTCGTCCTCCTCTTCAGCAGTTACATCAATACCATCAAACCTGTCCTCAAAACTAAATGTCATCATGAATCCTTCGCGTAGGATATCCCATTCACATATCCCGTGGTGGAGCTCTATTTCTATATACCAATTCATTGGGATAACATCCAGGGTATGGCAGAATAGGCGCACCCATTCAGGTTGTGGATTTTCTCCATAGGCTTGCATCCATTTGGCCAAATGCGCACGTGGATCATTCTGCCCATCATACTTGTTTGCCAGTCACATCTTACGCTTCCCAAATCATGCTTGTATCATCCTCCTACATTCATGCCAATCATGGAAACTTCCCTTGTGCGTACCCCATTATCTTGCGGTCGGAGCGCGTAGTGCCCAGTCTAATGCCTGGAAGCATTTATTTTCTGGCACCTCCCTTTCAAATGCATCCAAAAACATATCTATGTCATTCAGTCCACCATAAGTAGGCAGACTTCTTACCTCTGACGACACACAACGCAACGATTGGGTCATCATGTTGCAATTCAGCGTAGTTACTTCATGTAACTAATTCTGCTAGCGTTCTATTTCTTCATCGGAGTTTGAAGTGTAGGAAATCTCGCGATCCCACGTAATCCGCCCATTCACGGTGGGATTCACCTAGTCTTGGTTTTGCATTGTTATCTTATAGTTTCAGTCCAGATCATCATCACTCTCATAGTCACGGACTGGTTCAATATAGTGTGATCCTTCAGTAGGATCCAGGATTACTCGCAGTGATTTCTTCTCAAAGATCATCTTTTGCTTCTTTAGATTAACTACCCTGTTCATATCAGTAGTCCAGTCAATTCCCAGGAGCGCAGGGTAGGGATTGCTATCATCAACAATCTCTATTACTTCAAAATCTACCAGTGCTCACTCCCTCAATATCCATGGTCACTCCCTGCAGCCACCCCATGTGTATGATTTTTTGCTGATTCGCTATCCTCAACTGAATTAGAGATGATTGTAGCGTAGGTCTCCCCATTCACTCCGATATTAAATGTCTCAATAGAACATTCACATCTGATCCCAAATCCAAAATGATTTGATCCATTTTATATTCTCCGATTAACGTGGTGAGTCTCATTTCACACCCCGTCCTTGTCTTATGCTTGCTAATCTTTCGTACTACGTGTGGTTCACCTGGTTCGATCCCAGTGCATCTGTTGATGAGTTCTTGTAGCCCTTTCACTGCCTTACTGTCCCGCAGTAACTTCATACAGGTTTTGAGGAAAGTTGTAAGCATAGAGGGGTCCATCTCTGACTCTGGTTTATCCTTGCTTCCTGAAGTGGAGGCCTCAACGAAGCTCTTCTTAGCTTCCATGAATGCTTCACAAGCACGCTCCAAATCAAACACAATGTCTTTTGTTGGGGCTTTGTGAACCCATGTATTGTCTTCCGACTGTTTATAGCCTTGTCATCTCCTGTCGCGATTCCACTTCAGAGAACTATATTTACATTTGGATCTTCCTCACATAGCTCAAACCACATCATATGTAGGATCTGAGTTGGGGGAGTCGGTAGCACCCCTTTTTCACATATCCTAGCTATCAACGTAGGAAAAATTTCTATTTCATGATCAAACAACGTGAAATACTTGTACGATGGGTGCGTTGGATTAGTGAAATGGTGAGCATAGTGTCCTGGTCCTTTGCAATTGTAGCAATTCAACTATCCTCGACCTCTACCAGGTCCTCCTCTGCCTCGGCCTCGTCCGCACCCATGAAATCATGTTCGCACCATCCCTGCACTCTGGTCAAGGGGCCGCACTTTGGCCCGAACCTTGTAGGTGGGAGTTCTATCCATCATCAATTCATAGCTCCTGCAAGTACGCTCATCATGTCCTACCGACCTACAAAATTTGTAGAATAACTATTGCGAGGTTTGCACATACTTTTGTAGCAAGTGACAATTATCCGTGGCATGTTTTCCGTCTACTTGACAGATAGCGCACCATAAAGCAGGCGCTTCACTAGGTCCTACTTGAGCTTCCAGCCTTAAAGGCATCGGTCCTCCTCCTGTAAGGTAATTTGCAAAGACTGGGCAATGGTCTTTGTCATGACCCTGACTCTTGAATTTCAAGCACCATACCTCCTCGCGTACCTCTGGTCGAACCGTCCTGTCTTGCTTCAGACTTTGCATCTCAAGGCACAGATTCTGCAGCTGCGCGTGGATATGCTGAACTCCTAGATTAGGATCTTGCATCAGAGTCTCATGTAGTCTCATGGAAATATCCAAGGCCTCTGCTTGAGTTGTTAACTTTCACTGTGACAACGCGCTCCTTAAGTGGGGTAGTAGCGAAGCCACAAACCACTCACGATGCTGTCCATTTGTCAAATTCATATTCGATTCACAGATTTGACATTTCAATCTTTGATCCAATTCCCACAGTGTCTCACCTGGTCGCATTGTGATCTCTTTGAATCCCACAATCGACTGCAACTCGGACTTAGGCCTACTAAATTCCCTATTTAGTGTTGCTTGGATGTCCTCTACTCTAGAATTTAGGTTATCATTAGAGTACTTAATGTACAAGGTTAGAGCGCGATCTTGAAGAGAACTAACTAGCGTCACCTTCTTTATATGATCATTTGTAACACCTTGAGCTTCCCATACAGCCCTTACAACGAACCATAATTGGTCCGGGTCCTCATTTCCTAGACCTTTGAACAAAGGAAACTTCACTGTGTTTTCCATACTGAATCGTGATGGCAGTGGAGGTGGTATGGGTGAAGTTGGAGGTGATGGTGGTGAAAACGGAGGTGGTGTGGGCAGAGGTGGTATTCGCAGAAATCCTTGTCTTATCAACTAAATAACACTTCATGGAGAGACCTTCGCTATCCCTTCTTCATCCCTTCGTGGAGGTGAAATCAAGGGGCTATACTCCGGACCCTTATTTCCTTCATTTCTGTAACTTTTCCCGCTTTGTGTAGTCCCAAACATCAAGGTAGTTGCATAACCCGTTTTTCGCACAACAACATTTTAATCCAAGTATTCAGAGACTTTACGTACTTACTTCATGGTCCTTTTAAAATGCGTCACTCTGCATTTCTATAGCTGACTGAGGTGTCACCCACGAATTCAGTAAAAAACCCTCCTATGGTGCGAGCCAATGATTGACAATGCGCGTGATCTTATCCTCCGATGCTTCCAACCTTTACACAGCTCCAGGGTCCACACAATAGGACCATCAAGTTTCCACCTTCCTTGGCTATATTCTAGGTTCTCGATCCACTCGTATAGCTCTGTAGGAAAGGAGGCGAAAAATATTTCATGGATCTCCATATAAAGGAATCGGTCCAACCATTGTTCTTTTTACAATCACGAGTTTCTATTTTCTTGTGCCATGAACTCATGAATCCTTCTGTCCAACCACCCTTCGATTTATTTTTTATTTGGATTCCAGTGATACGACATCGCACATATCTTATGCAGATTCCGGTTCTGGCAGCGGAACCATTTGTTAGCTTGAGGGGGCCTGACCCAGGTTTAGTGTTAGTTAGCCAAACAAATCCCTACACTATTGGCCTTTTTGGCATTAGCCCGCGGAGCGCAGACTAAAGTCTCACCCGAAGAAGTATGGGAGGATGTTGGAACCAAGTTTCCGCACCCTTGCGATGGTTGTGATGTCGGTGTATTCTAGCTATACCTACCTTCGCACAAGTTGCTGAACCCTCTGTTCCACCCTTCAGTACCTTCACAAAAGGGTACAATCAGGTTCTGCGCAACCCTAACCAAGGGCTGAAGTCCTTTCGTGCAATTAGGGCAACGAACTGCATTATCTTCCTAACTAAGCTAAGTGTCTTTCTTATCTTATTAACATATCTTAGTTAACTTCATGTAAACAAATGTTCTCACTTGCAGTCACTTATCCAACACAATTACATATATTCACGCATCATATAAGCATTATAAGTGAAATTTATACCAAATATAACAAGAGGCATAAATAGGAAATAAAGATGCATAAATTGTAGAATACTTATCTTTATTGATAATTCCGAAAAATTACAGACTCGACTCGCCCTGTGCATTCAGCTGTAGGGGTCTGCGCACCCAGCTGCAGACTTCTAGGCCTCTGCGCACTCAGCTGCAGAGCCTCTACCTACGCTATGACCTGAACTTAGACTTCTACTTCAAAGCTATCCCTCATACATCATATATTGCTTGATTAATTGATTCCTCTAACTACATAGAGCTTAGCTCTATTTATACAATTGTAGATCTTCTACAGCCGACACGACATTTACAAAATAAGGGCAGACAACCCTATGACTCTTTAACATCTATGCACTCCACAACCAGAAAATGTAGAGTCTTTACATTTGGATTACAAAATTGGACCAAAATATGGGCTTTTAGCCCCAAAACTACCCTTGGGGGATCTCGCACCCAACAACGCCTGAATCCGCACAAATGCATTTTCTTTGTTGAGTCTGGATACTTACTTGGATTCATTGTCTCTAAGTATGGGATTAGGGTTGATCCCGATAAGGTAAAGGAAATTACTCAATTGCACGAACCACAATCCATTCTGCAGCTCAAACGTTTGTAGGCGAAAGCAAACTTCTTACGATGGTTCATCGTAAACTATGTCGAGTTGACGAAAGGATTTATGCACCTACTTAAGAAGGGAGTACTGTACCTATGGGATGATCAATCTCAATGATCATTTGATGCCTTGAAAAAGGAACTTATATCAGCCCCACTCCTTAGCGCTCCCAACTATGGGCGCGACTTTCTTCTATACCTGGCAGCCTCACCATCCTCTCTAGGAATGGTCTTGGTTCAAACTCACGATGACAGTAGTGAGCATGTGATATACTATCTATCGAAAGGCTTGGCTAGGCCCAAACTCAGATATTCACAGGTGGAGAAACTGTCCTTGGCAGTGGTCTTTGCTGTCAAGTGCTTCCAACATTACATACTGCTGCGATTGACTACTGTCATTGCCTTGGAGAATCCCATGAGACACATTTTGTCTTGTCAAGTCATTGGAGGGAAATATTTCAAATGGATAGTGATCCTCCAACAATTTGATTTTGTTTTCATTGCTGCCAAGGCTAAAAATTTCTTAGTCTTTGCCGAACTTTTGTCGGATCTTCCCATTGTCGATCCTAACGAGATAGCACATGATCCTCTTTTGGATGAAGTTGTCTAACTTATCGACACTACTAACACTTGGTATGGTGACAATCTTGTCTACCTCCAAGTGCAACATTTCTGCCCTGAACTATCATCAGGTGGCTGTCGTTGCATCCGCCACCAAGTGCGGTACTATTTAGTGCTTAACGATATGTTATATCAACATGCTGCTGATACAATTCTTTGACGTTGCCTCACTCATGAGGAAGAATAACACATTTTAAATGACTACCATGCTGGGGCATGTGGCAGTCATCTTTCTAGCATATCTACTGCTCAAAAAATTTTGTGCGTAGGCTACTACTGGCCATCCTTGTTCAAAGATTGTGTCAAGGCTATCTGGAAGTGCCATCCTTGTCAAGTGTTTACAAAGAAAATCTGCGCTTCTCTAGCCCTACTGCACCCGGTTATCTTCGTCAGCCCCTTTGCCAAATGGGGGATAGACTTTGTAACTTTCAACCCCACTTCCTCTGCTAGACACAACTATATTATCATAGCTGTGGACTATTTCACGAAATGGGCTGAATCCCTTCCCACCTTTCGGGCCAATGGAGAAATTGTGGCACTATTCTTGTTTAATCAGGTCATCTATTACTTTGGTGTGCCTCGCATGATTGTTATAGACCATGAGTCTCATTTTTAGAATCACATGATGTTTGACTTAACATCGTTGCTTGGTTTTTCTAGGATCAATCATCCTCCTACTACGCCCAAGCTAATGGTAAAGTAGAGGCCGTTAATGGCGTCTTAAGGACAATGATCCATAGGTTAGTAGGGAATCATAAAACCCACTGGCATTGAATGTTCTATCCTGCACTATGGGCATACTGAATTTCAATAAAAACTGCTACTGGCTTCACACCTTTTCAACTAGCTTATGGCATGGAAGCAGTTTTACCTTACAAATCACCGTTGAACTCTTGCCTGGCACTACTACTGAAGAAGAGCAACTGATATACCTAAATAAACTGGATGAAACTCATAGAGATGCTGAATTAGCACTCGAAGCCCACAAGCGTCGGGTCAAAGTCCAGTACGACGAAAAGGTCAAGCCTCATTCTTACTGAGAGGGAGATCTTGTTTTACTCCACGATAAAAAACATGACCTCTTGGGGGCAGGAACACTTCAACCCTTATGGCTCGGTCCATATGTCGTCAAGAAAGCCCTCTCAAAAGGGGCATATGAACTTCAGGACTAGGAAGGAGTCCCGCTCACCGAGCCCCGAAATGGGCTCTATTTGAAAAAGTATTATGCCTAGTACTACACTAGGCATGTGCTTTGTAATTTTATGTATTTATAAGTTTTGCTTCCTTTTGACGTGACTGGATTTTTTGGTATTTCTTGAAATATTTGTCTCATACATATTTCTCATAATGCAGATGCCTTCATTACCGTCAACATACATAGGATACACGGATGGTGCCAGTCATCACACACGGTACATTGCATCAGCTGATTGGGTCATTTACACACCTGAGTCAAAACTATTTTGTTTCGGGGGGTCTTTCTTGGTACTGCCACCAACAATATTGCTGAATACATGTCTATAATTTCACTTCTCACTGAAGCA
The DNA here is from genome assembly GCA_000404065.3 of Pinus taeda. Classification (NCBI taxonomy): domain Eukaryota; kingdom Viridiplantae; phylum Streptophyta; class Pinopsida; order Pinales; family Pinaceae; genus Pinus; species Pinus taeda. The sequence goes on from APFE030515386.1 coordinate 16,067, forward strand.
TCATCAGGGGACATCTCCAATATTGTGGTCAGGTTAAACTCTCAGCTTGTTGGTATGCAATTGAAAAATCATTATCACATTCGTAATCCAATCTTGCTACGTCATTATTTAAGGGTATGACTCTTGGAACGTCAATTTGAGGTTATCACATATGAACACATTCCTAGAGAATTTAATATAGTTGCTAATTCATTGGAAAACTATGTATTAGATTGGCATTTGTCTCATTCACTATAGATACATGTATGAAAGTAAATATTCACATAGTTAAAATTTAAACAAAACAATTAAAAAACATTTACATAATAAAATACCAAAATTTGTAGATACAACACACACACACACACACAGATATATATATATTATATAATATATATATAATATATACTTATATATATATATATATATATATATATAGTATATATATATATATATTGAATCTAGTCTTTTACATTAGAAAATTTCCCAAAACTTGGGTGTTTTAAGTACAAAATGGCTACTAAGCCTAGCTATAAACACCCGTTGGCTACCACGTGTCTATTAATAGAGCCTACTCCTCATGAAAAGATAACACTGCTCTAGATATCCTCCAAAGAGGAACCAAAAACCGCTCAGGCACATCGACTGTGTGTCGATGCATATGATCAGGGATCTCCCTCATAGGAAGGGGGGCACAACCATGCTCAAGCCCTCCAAGTTCCTCAGAACCTTGCGAAGACTTTCAACATCACCCCCACGTCAGGTAGTTGGCCTCCTTGCCTCACTTCGAGAGGTTCACTTGTAGGTCATACTGGTGCCACATCTGTGTCAAGAAAACAGCTTCATGACAGTACTTGTTCACCCATAAAATCAACAAAAACATAGCATAAACATTCAAAAGATTAAAAATAATTTAAGTACTCTAAAAAATCATTCTTACCTTGAGGCCCCCAGTTTTTACCAAGCGTAAAAATGAAGTTGGGGCCGCCGGTGAAGTCCATGCCCTCGTAAGCATAGTCGTCAATCATCACAATATGGCCATTAAGCCATTCGAAGAAATCTTCTTCGAAAAAATGTCGGATAGGTCCTCCTCTTGTATGAGGATCAAGTGATGCCCATCGCCTCTGTCTAGGCTCCCTCAGATCGAGGGGACCTAAGCTTGTCCACGGGCACATAACGGGCACCCTCTCAAGTATGAAGGAGAGAATGAGAGTGCCATAGCCAAAGTTCTGTTGGGTCTGAGTCTTGCATGAGGTAAACTGTTGGGTCTGAGTCTTGCCAAAGTTCTGAGTGTTTGTGACTGGACATAGTCAACTGCAAGCAACAATTGGGCCTTTTTCGCAACGTGTGGACTTTTCGACCCCGTCAAGTGCAAAATCATCCATAAAATGGCCCTCATAGATCTATATCTAATCCTCTTTATAGGGATTTTGTTTCTGATGAGTCTGCTCCCAGGGATGCAGTAAGCTTGAAACAACTCTAGGGTGGATCGAGTATTAGGCCTACCCCTGGTTAGGTTTTCCTATGCTCCTCTGCACGACAAACAAGAAATATATATCATCTCGGTCAATGGCCAACTCATGATCCCCAATCCTGAACACCTACTCGTGTTCATCCCAACGTTGAATAATCCAGCTCAAAAGGTCCTCCTGAACTTTCATCAAGTCCGACTGTGCATACTTCATCAACCCACAATGCCACAATGCAAGTATGAAAGCATGATCATTTCACATCAGAAATTCTTATTGGTCATGGGCCCATTCTCTCCATAGACTAGTCATAATGGCTCAAAACCTGCAAAAATCAACCCAAAACTCAGTGAAAATGGGGCAAAAAAGCTCATTAAATCATTGCCTCGGGTATTTGGGTGCCCCCTCATGCACTAACACCCTCCCTAGTGACAAACAGGGAGGATTAACACCCTCCCCTAGGTCGTAAAGGGTATTTAATGCTTCGTACATTCCTGGAAGGGGGCATTAGGCGCAATTACTGAACTAGGGCTCCTAGATCTCCAAAAAATCACCGCAAAAGATGATAAAAAAGGTTGAATAATGCACTATCACGGTTTTGGAATCTATATGGGACTGACGACATGTCGAATGGTTGCCCGGATCTCTCGCAATCGTCCATGGAAAATCTGTGCCTCTTTAGCTCCAAAACACTCTCACAGCTCTCAAATGATGCAAATGGTGAGAGTGGAGGCTCAAGAAATCCCTTATAGTCACATTGGAGACATGAATTATCTCAATTGAAGTCATTAAATTAGAAGTAGTCCATTTCCAATGATATTTATCATGCGCCATGACCCCATATTAACAAAAATTGCTCATGTTTTGATGAAAGAATTTTCAAGATTGAACGACAAAAATGACCATGTTTGATTCTCAATGAGCATTTTCTTTTATGAGATGTTTTCTCGCTCTAAAACTAAAAAATACCCGAGTTTTTTTTTTATCTTCAGGCTTGTTAAACAATTACGACGATGGTTCGACAACTATTTTTCCCTCTTTTTCTAGCTCACTAAACTAAAAAGGATCGATTGAGCATTCTTATTTGGGACTTTTTTCTCGCTCATAAAATAAAAAAAACCCCGAGTTCCTTCTTCAGGCTCTTTAAAAATTTATGAGGATGCTCCAAGAATTATTTTTTAGGAACTTTTCTTGCTTCTTAAATAAAAAAAACCCCGAGTTTTTGTCATTGGGCTCGTTAAAAACTTATGACGACGATATAATCACTTTCTTTTTTGGGACTATTTCTTGCTCTTAAATCGAAAAATCCCTGAGTTTTTCCCTTCTTCAGGTTCATTAAATCTACGAATGAGGAATGAGCAGTTCTTTTACCTCTTTTTCCTCGCTCACTAAATTGAAAAACATGCCTTGAGTTTTCTTCATTTGACTTGTTAAAATTTGATGAAGTTCTTTTGAGTTTGTCGTCGCGTGACTCATTAAAATTTCATGACAAATATTGAGTTTACTCCGTCTCCTTGTACTCATAACAAAATGAGAAAACATCTATTGAGCATAGGTTTCTCTTTATCTGGACTCAGTAGATTAACTTGTGGAAAAGGAACTGTTCCGGGTATACTATTAAACCTTTGTCGCACCCGGTTAAAAACTATGACAAAGGGACCACCTTGGAGTCATTCTTTACGATCTTTTCAGACTCTCAAAATATGAAATGACCACCGAGTTGTCTCATATGGAATCATTAAATTACACAGATGAGGAATAGATTTGCTCTTTTTACGATCGTTTTCAGACTCTTAAAACATGAATATATTGACCAGTTTGCCTGTCTAGACTCATTAAACTAATCAGATAGGACATAGGGTCACTCTTTTTATGGTCCTTTTCAGACTCTTAAAACATGAAAAGATCGGTGAGTTTACCCATCTGGACTCACTAAACTAATAAGATGGGGAAAGTGGACAACACAGTTGCATTATGTTCCGTATTATGAAAGAGTTTTTCTGCAGCAGTCGCTCGCTTGAACATGGCACTCCCTAAGATAAACCTTCCTTGTGACAGCTTCTCAATATGAATCTTACCAACCTATGAGTTTAGCCTATATACCCCGATGTTCCTGCATCTTTTTATCCTAACGCTATTTGGTGTTCATGAGTCTAGTGCTGCATGGTTAAAACCGTTGTTGTGCCTTCTATTGTTCAAGGGAAAACCTTTATCTTCTGTTTCCTCCATCAAACCATCAAGCATATCCTACTATCATTCCCTTTGTCTCTTTGATCCAAAGCTCAAATGATTCCTCAAAAAACAATCATTCTCTTCCTATTTCGTGTTGACTGATGTAGGACACCTTATTGCCTACCTTTCGATAGGTCTCTTCCTATCGACTTCAACACTCTATCTAGGAAGAAGACCCAGAAACACTTCAGTGCCTTGGTACTTGCAGATATCAGTGGTAGGTCACCTTGTGTTTGGTAAGGGGTTTTGATTATTAGCTCTTGGTTAAATGATTCTACGATTGCTCGACGACAAAAACAGTATTCACACTCGCTAGATTGTACTGTGCATCTTGGAGACCATCATCATTATCAGTGGCCATCCTTGCATATGTTAACGGTATCCATTATTGACTAGTAATAAGATGATTTCATGCATGTTTGACATCAATGCCTATATTCAAATGTATCGATCTATGCTGTTGCGGTGAAGCGGAAATCAAGACCTTGGGTAGAGGCTTGCATCACTCAGCCTTGTTTCCTCTCCCAAGTTGCATTTATTGTTTTTTGGAGACAACTCATCAGAATGATCCTATTATGACACAAGTTCCTCATTGTGCTTATCGACAACCACCATCGTCATATCTCTTTTATGATAAAATCACTTTGACATAGCTACTTAGCGTGGGAATGCCCGAATCAGGGCATGATTTTAGTTGTTTTATACATATGTGTTGTATCAGGTTTCTAGTGCCGCCCGAAGCTTTGATCCTCTCTCTCTTTTTCTAAAAAAAAAGGATAGTTAAATATAAAGTATTTCGGCCATCATCGCAGTCTCTGATCTCACACTTTACGGGGCATATTTTATATAGGAAAATGACCTCCTCATCAACTTAGAGGAGAAGGACATGATGACTGAAGGTCTGATCAAGTTCACAGGCCCAATTGTTGAGCTAAAGCTACCTAAACACTAGCAAACTACTTTATAAAGCTTCCTAGCAAGGCTAAGGGTGCGTTAGTGCCCAAAGTAACTCTGTCTGTTATCTCGGGAAAAGAGTTAGTGAACTCTAATGAGTTTCTATGGGTCATGGGAACGAGCTGACTGAGAAAATATCCCTAGATTCTCTCATATGTCAACTCATAAAAGCAGGGAAACATCAGAGGTCAACCTGTTTGGGGTAATTACTAATTCCTAATGGAGTATGCAAACGGGAAAAAGCAAAAAGGCATGGAAACATCACTCTTTTTCCTAATGGAACTCATTAAGGACTTGACAAACCTAACCCCACATGCTATATATGCAAGGCTAGGGCCATTGTGAAAGGGGTTGAACCATTTGAAAGGATTTCCTATTTAGCTGTCGAGTAGAGTCTTAGACTAAGGCATCAAAAGAGGTTAAGAAGGGAGAGAGAGAGAGGAGCTGGAGGGGTAAGGGAAGGCTGATGCAACTGATGGTTGTAATCACTCTTTCTACATCAATATAGAATTGCAATTGTGGGTTCCACTGCAAGATGTTGATAGTATGACTTGTTTGTATGTTTATTCAATATCATTAGCATGAGTGGATTATATATAGGAAACTAGATATATTTATATGTTCATGCATTGTTTATCAAGGTTTTATGCTGTGATATTACGCTTTTCTTTTCTATGTGAAGGTTTTTATCTAGATCCGGCTCAGGGGTCTTCAACTAGTTGCATTGCGCTCTCTAGCAACACCACACTAAGACTTGAGGTAATAATTACTTCTCACTGTGATATTCATTTTTTAAACATAGATATGCATGTATCTTTGTGACAACTATAGCTAATCTGATTGTCTGCCAAGGATCCTAGGAAGATCCTTGAGGGTTTCTACATCACCAAACACTCATGCATTAATCCCTATAGCAATATATGCATATATAATAGGTTCTATCAAGGTTTTATTCTTGGATGTATCGTATTTTTCATCCAGAATTAGCTCAACCTATGACATCTTCCCAAACAAACAAGTAGAACTTACAGATAGCCAAGTTGTGGTTGCCATATTTCCTCTTTTGTGCATCTCAAATCCCTTTGGATCCATGCAATCTTTCACACAATATATTATTTATGTATAATTAGCAAGACGGAAAACGAGATGGGACATGACTCAACACAACAAACATGAGACTAACAACAAATGATAAAGAAATAAATTGTACAAGAGACACAACTTAGTGCTACTACTGAAAGTAATGTTTCAAATCTCAACCATTAACAAGAAGAGGGTTAGTCCTCCCATCTAAATATTTCATCATGAAAGCATTATGACCGAGCATCTCTTTGATGGTATAAGGGATTATCCACAAAGATTGGAACTTTGTGCGTTTGCCTTCTCTTCATGTGTTTTATCCCAGTTCAATACTATGTCACCCACATCGAAACTCTTAATTCCTATGAATTTTTTATCGAACCAATGCTTAATATGGTTTTGATGTATGGAAAATATTTCTTTAGCTTTGAGATTTTCTTCCTCAAGTTTAAACATGTGTCTATCTTGATTTGAAATAGCTTTGAACTAGAAGGCATGGTTTTCCTTGGGACTCTTGGGAGAGTTGCAAGGTTGGGAGATACAGGTTTCGAGGAAATATATCTTCTTTACTGTATACCAGGAAATATGGTAAGGTTTTGAGGGAAGGCTTAGGTGTTATACGTTCATACCATAATGTGTTTACCAAAGCATTGCACCGATTCCTTTGCTCAGAGAAAGCGATTTTCTTAATTATGCAAATGAGATTTTGTTTGTTGATTCTGCTAAACCATTTCCCCGTGGGTAATAATTAGATGCATTCTTTAATACGATACCATTTTATAATGTGAATTCATAAAGTTTCGACAAGGAAAAATAAGTCACATTATCAAATACAAGAGACACAGGAACGACAAACCTAGTTATGATGTTATGCTTTAAGAATTGGATGACTTCCTAGTTGTTGACTTGTCTTAAAGGAATTGATTATGTCAACCAAGTGAAATAATTTGTTGCTATTAGGTTGTATCGGTATTGATTTGACAAGTGAAGAAATATTTCTCCAATAACATCTACTCCCCAATGTTGAAAAGGTTCCTCAACTACTACTAGTAGTAGTGGGGTGGCTGACTTCTGGTCTCGACCTATGCATCTCTGACAAGATGGGAACTTACGGGCATAAGAATGAGCATCCTTAAATATGGTAGGCTAATAAATACCAAACCTCATTATTTTATGTGCATTTGTAATGCCAGCATCATGTCCACCTATCAGTTAATCATTCAAGTATCTTAATACCTTTTCTATATCTTGAGGCTCTATGCATCTTAGCAAGACACCATTGTCGTGCTTTATAAAAGTCACTCCATGAACAAGATGATAAAATAGAGCTTTTAGGCATATTTACCTCTATTGTTTGTTCGATAAATACATAGGCAAGGTGTCGTGTTCTAAGAATTGTCATATATCTAAATACCATGGCACTGTCGGGCTTGATTGGGGAAGTTGTTCAACATTTCACATCTCTATTTCCTACTCCCATCCTAAAATGTCTTGCTCCGAAGCATCTATTGCTTTTGATACTAATTGAAAGAGGCCACGACCCTTGATAGTATAAGCTAGCTTAAAATCCAGATCATATTATTGCAAACAAGTCATCCAATTAGCCATTTTCTCACCCAACTCTTGTTACATGAAAAGTGTTCTGAAAGTTGGATGTGAAATGTATATGATTGTATGAGATTTAAGGAGGTAGGTCATAAAATGTTTGACTACCTTATATACCACATAAGATTGTTTATCAATGGTAGGGTAGTTCAACTCTGACCCTTGTAAGCCAACACTCATTAAATAAATAGGCCATTTGTTTCCTTCAACATATTTCTGCGTTAGTACGACCACAATAGATGAATTTGAGGCAAAATTATAAAGCAGGAAATACTTTCCATAATCAAGACTAATAATTGCAAGCATGTCAATAATAAGTTTTTTAATGAGAGAAAACATCCTTTTCCCTTTTGTCCCATTTACAAGTTGCATCTTTCTTTATCATCTCTTGCAATGGTTTAACTATTTGAGCATAGTTAGAGATGAACTTGCGCAACAAATTAATATTTCCTAAGAAAAATTGTGTAACCTTCTTATTTAATGAGAACATGATCTGAGTTATAGCTTTGACCCTTACCAAATCAACTTTGATTCCACTCTTTGCAATGATGTGTCCTAAGAGAGTTCCTTTTGACACACCAAACATGATTTTCTTAGGATTTAGAGAAATCCCATATTTGTGACATCGCTCAAATATCTGTTTTAGATGATGCACATGGTTTGATATTCTTTTAGAGAATACAATACATCATCTAGATAAACTACTACACTTTGGCCAATTAGGCCACAGAAAGAAATGTCCAATTCTTTTTGAAAGTGGTTTTGAGGTGGTCTGGTTCTGCTACTAGTACCTAATTGTAGCTAGAAAAACCATCTAGTAGTGAGAACATCTCATAACCATACATTGTTTGGAATATCTGTTCCATGGATGGGACCAAATAATTATTTTTTTTTGATGCTCGATTGAGATTTCAAAAGTCAATACATATCATTATCTTACCGAACTTCTTTCTAGCAGAGACCAAATTTGAAACCCAAGTAGAATGCCTGATCTTAAAAATGATCTGAGCATCCAATAACTTTCTCATATCCTTTTGGATTACGGGTTCCAACGTTGGATGAAAATTTTGTTGGAATATAATCCTAACATCTACATTTATTTTTTATCCTAAGTATCCTTGACTTAGCCACATGCACTAAAAATCATGTTGACACTTGGTTTTTGGTCAACTAGCTCGGTGGACCAACTTTCCCTTGTTTTTTTCCTTTAAAGGCTTTATATTATGGAAATATTGGTCCAACCACTTTTCTAAACCATTTAGAAATATACATGCATGTTCACACCTAACCACACCTCATCCACTTGAGTTATTTGAGGATTGTCGCCCCACATGAAGATTCCCCCTTAAATCAAGGGATTTGGTCCCCCATACCATTTTAACATGTGTTAAAGTTACCTTCCTTGGGAAATGCACCCCTCCTCATGCTTTCCTCTTGTCTGATAGTTGGAATAGGTTGTCTTGAGTCATTGTTTCTATTTTAGGCCTCCCTTTAGCTTTTCTTATCCTTTTCTAGTTTTTTACTAGTTTTTTCCTAGTTTTCTAGATTCGACAATTTCTATATAACCACCTCCCTTTGGTATTATAGGTTTGGTTTCTCATGTATTACTATTTTTCATTAATTTAATACATTATTTTATGGAGAAAATTCTTTCTTTCCTCTCTTGAATATCAACAAATTACTTGTGTTTAATGTAACTAGAATTCTAGATCTATTGGAGTTTCTGCAGGAATTCTACATGGTATCAAATCTAGTTCAAATCTAGTGTATTGTACACGGTTTTATTTACAGGTATAGATCATCAGGAGGTGCAGAAAGTAGAAATGGATCAGATCTCTTAGCCCACAAAACTCGTTCTACATCCTTTCAATTACTTCGAATGGAAGACAAAGATTACTCTGCTCCTTCGAAGAAAAGGGCTTTACAGGGTAACAATGGGAACAAAGATTGAACCAACTCCTGCAGCAGAATAGATCAAGTATTTCAATAAATTAGATAAAGAAATTGCGCTGATATGCCTATCAATTTCCAGAGAAGTCCTCTTTCATTTCAGCGGAGCCACTACTTTCGATGCAGTCTGGACCACATTGGAAGGACTATTCGACAAGCTGGATGAAATGAGAGTGCATCAACTAGAGAATGAACTCATATCCTTTAGTCCAACTCATTTCAACAACCTGCAATAATACTTAACCAAGTTTAAATCCCTCATTGAACTTGATGCATGTGGAGTCAAGAAAGAGGAAGATCAACGCATCCTTCCGATTCTCTCGAAATTAGGGCCTAAATATTCCGTATTTGTATCGTCTTTTCAAGCATCTAAATTGACTCAGGAAAAATGGAAGATTCCTCCATTGAAGGAATTAATTGCAACATTGACTCAAGAGCAAGCTAAGTTAGTCCAAATAGGTGCCATCAAGCATTCAAATAACCAAGAACTTGCGGCTACTCATGCTCCAAAGATCAGTGGAAGAGACAAGGAAAAAGGGAAGGGTAAATTTAATGAATCGAAGAAGGAGAGACCAATACAATCTTCAGAGAGCTCTTCTTTGCCTAAGGGTAAGAAGAAGAAGGAAAAAACACTTTGCATCTACTATTACAAGGTTTTCATCCCGAATAAAATTGCATGAGGAAAAAAATCGATGAGATGGCTAAGCAATTGCAGTAGCACAATATCATCGTGCCCGAGAACGCAAAGAAGAAGGATGATAACATAATGGGAGATGGGAGAGGGAGAGCACGAGATGGTGATGATTTAATGGCTATCACATCCACTCCATCAGCTTGAATCCTTGATTCAGGTGCATCGAACCATATGGCTACATAAAAATATGAATTTTCCACCATCGAAGAAAGCACCAAATCCCCATTTTGCTTGGGAGATGCCACACCCGCAAAGGTGTGGGGAGAAGGAATTGTAGACCTTGAAGGGGATGCTTCACAAATGTGCTTCATGTTCCCTCTCTATCTAAAAATCTTCTCTTGATATATCAGATCACTCATTCCGGCTCTGGAAGGAAGGTGGAGTTCACTCCGGACTCCGTAGTGATTACTAACATTTCCACACGCTCACAGTTTGCACATGGAATTGCAGATCACGGTTCTCATTTGTATTTCTTCTCCCACTTTGTTCCTAAAAATATTATCACTTTATTTATGTCACAATCTAATGATATCAGCAGGTTATGGCATGAAATATTTGGCCATCTAAACTATAATTACTTGTATCAACTCAGCAAGGAAAACGTGGTAGAAGGATTGTCTCCTATTAAATTCACAAGCGGTGTATGTCAGGGATGCATTCTTGGCAAGCATCTGGAGAAAAAGTTTGACAAAGGGAAGGCACAGAGAGCTTCTTCACCTCTTGGGCTGATTCACAGTGACATCACGGGCCCATTCCCATAGCCTTCAATCAGTAAGGCTTGATATGTACTCACCTTCATAGATGATTTCTCTCGCTTTACTTGGGTATTTTTTCCTGAAATTAAAATCGGAAGTATTTGAATGCCTTATAGAATTTAAATCACTTGTTGAGAATGAGTTTGGGTGTAAGATTAAGATACTCCATACTGATAATGGGGGGGAGTATGTCAACAAAGATGTGCAACAACTTTGTATTGATGTAGGTATACAACTGCAACACACAGTGCCATATACACCACAACATAATGGTGTCGCGGAGAGGAAAAACCGGTCGTTAAAAGAAATGGCCAATTGCATGCTATAGTCAAAATAATTACCTCCTAAGCTATGGGCTGAAGCTATTAATTGTGTAGCATATATTTAGAACCACATTCCTCACAAAGCACTCAAAGGCATCACTCCATTTGAATGTTGGAGCGGTAAGAAACCGAAAGTGTCACACTTTCGCATTTTTGGTTCACGAGCATGGGCTCACATTCCGACAGATAAGAGGAAGGCTTTGGAGCCTCAAAGTGTTGAATGTATCTTTGTTGGATATCTTGACAGTGTCAAAGGATGTATATTATAGACTCTCACATTGAAAATTTCCTTGTAGCTCGAAGTGTGAAGTTTGAAGAAGAATCACTGCATGATTATTCAACAGACCCTACCGAGGAACCGCTTGTTGCCACTGATGAGGAGGAGTCCAAAAATTATTTGAGCACTTCAGAGAAGCCATCAAAGAAGCCTCTTGGGTATGATTCAAAGGATGAGGAGAAGGGCATGGCTACTCCAAATAAGCTGCCAACTTGGGCAGAGAAAACCCCGCAAGATGTGGGTGAACTAGTCAGTGATCCTGCAGATGTGAGAAGGACTAGATCACAGTTTTTTGGGGCTCCTCAAGCCCTGGCTGCCACCAAACCATTGATTCTCATACATTTCTATATGAAACTTGGTTCATATCCACAGTCACACTCTGAGGCTGCTAGAAACACTCTTTGGGAGGCTGCCATGGATGAAGATTACTCTGCTCTCATGGAAAAAAACACATGGGACTTGGTTCGACTTTTGAAAGGAAGAAAGCTTGCTCGATGTCGATGGATTTGTCGAAAAAGGATTTTTGTAGATGGTGAGATCAGAAATTACAAAGATTGAATTTTTGCAAAAGGATACTCACAAGTACGTGGCATAGACTACACAGAGGCATTTGCACATGTTGCAAAAATGGACTCCATTCGACTAGTTTTAGCCATTGCTGCTTCTCGTAGATGGGAAGTTCATCACATGGATGTGAAGAGTGCATTTATTCATGGATATATCAAGGAGGAGATATATATGGAGTAGCCACAGGGATACATTCAGAACTCTTCCCTCATTTTCAGATTAAAGAAATCTTTGTATGGCCTAAAATAGGCTCCCAGAGCCTGGTATGCAAAGATGGATTCTTTCCTGCTTTCCATTGGATTCATTCGATGCAAATCTGATCCAAACATTTATTTGCTGCAACATGATGATTCCCTTTTGCTGATAGTACTTTATGTAGATGATTTATTGATGACAAGGAACCTTACCTCAGCTATTGATTTGGCAAAATCAGCATTGCACGATCGATTTTCCATGACAGATTTAGGACTGTTGCACTACTTTCTTGGTCTTGAAGTTTCTTAGTCTACTTCTGGGATCAAGATGGCATAGTGTAAGTATGCATTAGATCTACTTGTCTACTTTCAGATGATAGAATGCAAGCCAACATCATCTCCCTTTCTTTCGGGGATCAGATTTGAGGATGTGAGTACTACACCTTTGGTG
>APFE030515386.1:29522-41920 GCA_000404065.3 Pinus taeda
GGTTTTCCCTCTTTCTTCATTTTATGAGGATGTGTTATATATTGTACTTGAGTACCTAACATGGCATCTTGGCCGGGACTCATTTTAGATAAGTGAGTTAGGATGAAGGGGGGGGGTGTTGGAATATAATCCTAACATCTACATTTATTTTTTAGCCCAACTATCCTTGACTTAGCCGTATGCACTAAAAATCATGTTCACACTTGGTTTTTGGTAAACTAGCTCGGTGGACCAACTTTCCCCTGTTTTTTCCTTTAAAGACTTAACATTATGGAAATATTGGTTCAACCACTTTCCTAAACCATTTATACATCTAAGTGCATGTTCACACCTAACCAAACCTCATCCACTTGAGTTATTTGAGGATTGGCGCCCCACATGAAGACTCCCCCTTAAATCAAGGGATTTGGCCCCCGAACCATTTTAGCATGTTTTAAAGTTGCTTCCTTGGGAAATGCACCCATCCTCATGATTTCCTCATGGTTGATAGTTGGCATAGGTTTTCTTGAGTCATTGTTTCTATTTTAGGCCTCCCTTTAGCTTTTCTTATCCTTTACTAGTTTTTTCCTAGTTTTCTAGATTCGACAATTTCTATATATCCACCTCCATTTAGGATTAAAGGTTTGGTTTCTCATGTATTACTATTGTTCATTAATTTAATGCATTATTTTATGGAGCAAATTTTTTCTCTCCTCTCTTGAATATCAACAAATTACTTGTGTTTAATTTAACTAGAATTCTATATCTATCAAAGTTTCTGCAGGAATTCTACAAATTTCTTATCTTTTGATGAAATGGTTTCACCCCTTCTTTAATAGGAATGATAATTTGGATAATATGAGTGTCACATGTATTCAAATAATCATCAGTTACAGTACTATTTGAAAAGGCGAATGAATTCTTATCGTTCTTGCAGAGAGCAAAATGTAGTTTATGTATCTCAAGTAATCTTGTGTTCCCAGGTTGACTTGTTCAAATGAAAAATTTGAGCTTTGTGTCTTATTGTTAATTAGTCCTCTGAACTAGTTTTAAATGTCATATAATTTTTCTAGGGACACTACACCTTTAGGCATAATATTTCCTTTCATTGCAGCAGATGCTTCCTGCAAAGCCTTGTCATGCTCATCCTCCTCTATGGCCACATCTTTGAACACATCTATGTTAGCCATAAAATGTAGTAATTTTTGGTCATCATTGAAAACAAAAAAATTAGTTACATTATGAGGCACATATGGTTTATATATAATCTCTATAGAAAAACATTTTTCAAATGCGACATTCTAGTGGCTGCATTAGCTAATGTATCAGCTAAGACATTTCTAATTCCAGGAACAAAAATAATATTAAAATATTTGAAACAAGTAATAAGCCACCATACCTCCTGTTGGTATTTTTTTAAACTTGGTGAAACACAATGGATAGTGTTCCGTACCTGACGAGTAACCACTTCTGAGTCACCAATTACCTTAAGCAACTCTACCTTAAGCTCAATGGCTTTCTTTAACCCAAGAACAAGTGCTTCATATTTGGCAGTATTATTTGTGCACTTGGAATCCAAACAAAACGATAGGATGTACTTCTTATTATATGGGTCTATGAGAATGCAACCAACTCTAGAGCCATCTTGCATTTTTGAACCATCGAAGTAAAAATTCCAAATATTATCAGCTACTAAACTAGTTCCTATACTATTATTATTATGTACATATACATTACAAGATCCATTAACACCCATCAAAGCACAAGGAAGGATCTCCCACTGTGTATCTAGTGGGACAGTTGATGGCTATGCTTGATCACACCCATGATCAATTTCCAAGAAACATTTTCCAAATATTAGGTCTACAAAGGCAGCAAGCTCATTATGACCCTCATGTGGGGTCGCAATATATTTCATGTTTGGTTCACTTTCCACTCAAATCTAGTTGTTTTTTCCCTAGTATGGAAGCCATAAGTGTGACCAATCTGTTACAAAATACCCTTGTAATTTACTAGACTAGTCTCTACTCAAGAGTAAGCCATAGGCTTCAGGGATGTCCACAATTACAATGTTTGTACAATGGTGGAATCTTTGGTCTGATGACAAGCAGATAATAACCTACTTGAGTTCACCAATAGCTTGGACAAGTGATCTATCCAATTGAATGATTTTTGCATCAATATTATCCCATTTAGCATTAATTTTCTTAGCAACGGATAATGGAATTACATTCACATATGCACCTAAATCAACCAAACAATTATGAACATTGTAATTAAAGATTTCAAAAGTTAGCAAAAATGGGGGGAAAATATTGTTAACATCTAAAGTTACAACATTAACCACAATTTCGAGAGTTCCAAGAGACTTACCAGACACCTTTTGAGAGGTAGAAACCTTGTCACCTAATGAAGGTTGTGAGAAGGCTTGGACAAGTAGCTCTCACTGACCTGCTATCTTTGCAAGCTCAAATATGGAAATGTTGGCACAAGCTCTTTTCAAGTCCTCAACGATATTATAATCAATAATTTCATTTCTAGCAGGCAAATTTGTAGTGTCTGGAGGTGTATCTTTGTTTGAAAGTTTTAGAGTGATAAAGTTGTTTTTATTGTTGGTGGAAGTATTCTTAGAAGCAAAAACATTTCTAGACTTGTTTTGTGCATTCTGAGTAGGATTGGTTGGTGGTGATGTCCTTCCTAAAAATTTCTTCTTCAACTCTTGTCTCACCACTTCCGTCTTAGGAACGGACCCTTTGCTCCTCAAATTATAACGACCGATTTGTTTCTTTGGGGGGGCGGGGCTCAAATTTAGATTGTTTTTCAACACTTTCATGTCAGTGGTAAGAATGAAATCAAAGGTTTCAATTAAGTGTCCAATACCCATACTTTCCTCAGCCATTGCAGATTCATTTGTTTCTTTTGTTTGCTAAGACTGCTCATCTACTAGAAAAGTATCAACAATATGGGATGCCAGAGCATTCATGTTGTGGTTCCATTTTGGGAAAGTTTTCTCTTAATGCCATTCTTGATGGAAGGAACAATAGTTATCCATGCTAATACTTTCAATGTTCAACACAACATTTGAGTTCTAGGTAAATTTAGTTGGATGATATTGTTATTCCTTCCAAATAAGAAAGACTTGGGGGGCTTGCTCTTGGTAGAAGTCTTGCTTGAGTTCATCTCTAATTCTAAGACTTCATTGGTTAGTGATTTTAAATATTTATTCAAGCTCCCAATATTGACATAATCCTTTTCTTTAGCCTTATTTGAAGAAGTTTGAGACTTCTTTGCAGGAATTTACAGGGTAAGTTCCTCAGATAGAACACCAAAGGACACCGCTCACAAACATATCACAGATCAATACACCAGTATTCTTGACATGGTTAAAACCCTCAAAGAGGGAAATAGTCCACGGACTGAGCCAATGTTACCACTTAAGGCAATTTATTAATAGAAGAATGAAAATTTACATAAGATTTTCTCATGAACGGTCACCCTACAAATGACCCTCCATGCTCTTTAAATAGAGATCGTGGACCAATCGGGTGTTAAGCCATGGATCAAGTGTCAGTAATACTGAAGAGAGAATGAAACATCATATCAATTCATGTCTAGAACATCTCATGACCATCAGATTGTAAATTATAAAAGTACATAGTAAAGAAACACACTTTACCTAACTCTACACTAGACCAAGTTATACTTAACTATTTCCTATGTGTCGGATTAATAGCCTAACACCCCCCCTAAGAACAACTTGAGATAGGATTGAAGGATGTACAAATATGACACAATAGGAGAAGGAAGGAGGAATTAGAGCCTATCCCCCCTTAGTGACAACTTCCTGAACTCCAACCATAAATCGAAGTTTAGTAAACTTCGCCTTTGTGAGAGCCTTTGTAAAGATGTCTACAACTTGATCATTGGTTGATCAATATTGCACTTCAATAACATGGTCATGAATGAGCTTTATGATGAAGTGCATGTGTAGTTCAATGTGTTTTTTGCACTGATGTTGGACTGGATCTTTTCATAATTGAATGGAACTTTGATTATCACACCAAAGTGTAGTCAGATGCTGCTGCTGAAAGCCAAACTTTGACAGGATCTGGTGAAGCCACAGGGCTTCCTTACTATCTTTTACAACACCACGATACTATGGTTCTGATGAAGAAAGAGAAATGGAACTTTTTTCCTTGCAAGCCCATGTAATAGGTCCAGAACCAAGAGTGAAGACATAGCCTGCAGTAGACTTCCGATCATCAGGGTCTCCAGCCCAATCATAATCAATGAAACCAACCAATAGAGGAGATGCTTCTGAACTATAATGAATCCCAAACTAAATTGTACCTCAAACATAATGAACTATTATTTTAGCTACTTTCCAATGAATTTCAGGTGGTTTTTGCATAAATCGAGGAATAATGCCAACAACAAAGGAAAGGTCAGGACGAGTATGGGTCAAATACAAAAGTTTGCCTACAAGCTGATGGTATAAGGTAGCATCAACTTCAAGGGAAGTAAAAGTGATTGAAAGTTTGGCTCCAGAATAAAAGGGAGAAGGGGCTGGCTTACAGTCTTCCATGTGTAAGTGGCATAGAAGATCACGAGCATACTTGGACTGGGAAAGGGAAATACCTTCCTTGGATTGTATGACTTGAAGACTAATAAAATAATGCAAGTGTCCTAAGTCTGTCATTTCAAATTTCTTTTTAAGGCTAGAATTCACATGGTTTATAAGTTTGGGATCACTACCAGTAAGGATAATATCATCAACATAAAGAACAAGAATGATAAGAGACTTACCCACTTTCTTGGTGTAGACAATATTGTCAGAATGACACGTAGAAAAGCCAGTATCTAAAATAAAGCTATCCATTTTGGAATACCAAGCCCGAGGGGCTTGCTTGAGACCATAAAGGGATTTCTTAAGCCTACATACAAGGCTAGAGTCTGTTTGTATAAAGCCAGGAGGTTGTTCCATATAGATTTCTTCATGTACGTCCGCATGCAAGAAGGCAGATTTAACATCCATCTGATGGACTTCCCATTTGAAAGAGGTAGCAAGGGAAAGGACAAGGTGGATAGAGTTCATTTTGGCAACAGGGGAGAAGGTTTCAATATAGTCAATGCCTTCAACTTGTGAAAAACCCTTAGCAATAAGACGAGCTTTATGTTTAACTTTTCCATCTAGTCTAAAATTGGTTATGTAAACCCATTTGCATCTAACAAGTTTTCATCCCTTTGGAAAAGGAACAAGATCTCATGTATCATTTTCCAATAATGAAAGATATTATTCATTCATAGCCACATCCCAATATGGATGGACTGAATCTTCTGCAAAGGTGTCACGATCATAATTCGCTGAAGCTTGAGCTAGTAAAGAAGAGGCTCTATCGAACTAAGAACGTGTACGTCGTTGATCTATAGGATCACCTGCAAGAGAACCTGTTGCATCCCGAGTAGCATGGACCCATTTTGGAAGATGAGGAGATGAAGTAGGATCTTGAGAATGTGGGGGAGGATTTTCATCCTCCCTGTCATCATCTGAAGAAGAAATATTTTCATAAGTAGAAGGGATAGATAGAGGTGTCACCTCTGTCCAACTAGCCTAGTAGGCCGATATATTTTCAACAAAATTTACATATCTTCTAATTATAATATTTTTGGACTTACATGGAATAAGTCTATATCCTTTGACATCTTCAAAATATCCAACAAAAATACATTTTTCACTCTTAGTTTCTAAAGCTTAATATTTGTCATCTGGAATATGGGTTCATGCTTCACTTACAAAAACACGAAAGTGACTTACATCTGGTTTAATTGAGATCCATGCTTCTTCTAGAGTGATATTCTTTAAAACCTTAGTAGGAGTACGATTTACTATGTAATTTGCAATGTTAATTGCTTCTGCCCAAAAATTAAGACTAAGTCCTTTAGATTGAATCATATAATTGGCCATTTCCTTTAAGGTGTGATTATTCCTTTCAGCTACACCATTTTTTTGTGGAATATATGGAATAGTATGTTGCATTTGAATTCCATGCTCAATGCAAAATTTGATGAATTTGTTGTTAACATATTCTCCGCCATTATCAGATCTTAGCTTAAGAATTTGATGTCCAGATTGTTTCTCAACAAAGGCCTTAAATGCCAAGAACATGTTAAGTACTTCACTCTCAAGTTTTAAGAAGTATACCCAAGTGCATCTGGAGAAATCATCAATGAAAGTTAAGAAATACTTGTAGCCAGAGAATGAAACAACTGGAAGTGGACCACATAAATCACTATGCACAAGTTGTAAAGGGGTTGAGGTGTGCCAAGAGGCACATTTTTCAAAACTATACCGATGATTTTTCTGAGTACAGATCTGGAACAAACACCATATCTACAAGATACCATAGGAAGACCTGTCACCATATTTTCTTTACATATATTTTGAAGGGAGAGATCGTTTAAGTGACCAAATCGCTCATGCCAAAGTTTTTTCACTTCATCATTATGAGAAACAAATACTGAGGGAAGATTTGATGACCAAAAGTTTTTGAACTTATACACCTTGTAGAATCATCAACAATCCCAATAGCTAAAACTTGTCTAGGATCTCTTAGGTCCTTAATTACAACATCATGAGATGAGAATTCAATGATTTTACATTCACCTAAATGAGTTATCTGATATACAGATAGAAGGTTGCAGGATAAGGTTGCAACACATAATACATTATTAAATTGACCATTGTCTAGATAAATAGTTCAAGTCCCTACAACATTAAGAGATCTATCATCACCAACATATATATTTATGGTGTTACAATCATTTAAAGAAGAAAACATGGCTTTGTTTTTGGCCATGTGATAAGAATCTTTAGAATCAATAAGCCACACATGAGAATGAGAAGAAGTAGATACATTTAGTGCATGACCTGATCGATATGCTTGAAAACCACATGCAAAAAGTGAAATTCATAAAGATGAAGTTGAAGTTGAAGAGTGCTCCAAATGAATATTATGCTTCTTCATTGTTGCTTCCAATGATTCCACCTTCTTAAAGCATTTGGATTCTAAGTGGCCATCTCGATTACAAATGTTGCAATGTCTATCAGTCTTCTTCCCTTTGTTTTTATTTTCCTTATCATTTTGTTCAATTGATTTTTCATTTTGAGACTGAAATTGCTTAAGACCTTTGTTTGGTTTAGGACCATTAATTTTAAGATACTCCTTCTTAGGATTCTTTGAAGTTGGTTGCTGCTGGGCAGCTAAGGCTTTCTTAGAGGAGTTTCCAAGATTAAGAAGACCAAGATGTAAGAGTTTTTCTTGTTCTCTTATTAAACAATCACAAAATGCATCAAAAGAGGCGGACTTGTAGTCTTGTCCTTGAGAAATAAATGCTTCTCTAGCAGAATGGAAGCTGGAAACAAAAACAGAGTAGGCTAATCCCAAATTAGTAAGAATGGAATAGGTAAGGCTACCATCTTCTTTCTTAACCTTAACTCCTTCCAAGAGAAGTCTAAGGGTCTTGAACTTGGACAAAAATCTTCAATGGAAGAAAAATTATTGGGGTCCAACATAAGCAACTCATTTTCGAGTTGATGGGTTCTAGTTTCATTTTTAATTCCAAAAAATTTAGTGAGTTGTTTCATTGCTTCATTATGGGTATCAGTTTTGCGATATGGAATCTAAGGTCTAGAGAAATAGACATCCCTATCAACCCACGTGCTTGATCTTGCCTATTTTCCAATTTGGCTGCCTTATCTTAGTCTTTAGGTTTAGTTTCTTGGCATGAGGCTATTCTGTAAAGGAATGTACTTCTAAGTAAATCCATAATGTAGGACCACCATTAGAAGTAGTTGGTGCTGTCAAGAATAACTTGGCATGGAATTTCCATTTTAACAAAAACTGAAGATGTAGATGCTGAAACTAAGTGTTGCAATGGAAAGATCTCAAAAAATTAGGCTAATTAAGAAAAAAGGCTTTGAAAATATCTTCTGGATGAAGAAGTTATGCATTTTTGAAGAAAAGTTGCTGAAGATGCTAATGAAGTGCGTGAATGTGCGGAAGTGAATGATAATGTTAGATTTAAAAAAAAAAATCCCCCACACCCCCTTTCCAAACTTAATCTAATTAGCTCACTTTAAAAAAAAAAATTATGTGACCCACTTTTATAAATAAGTGAAAGTCACTTTTACAATGGTAATTTATGAGCTACCCACTAAACTGTAACTTAAATAAAAAATAAAGAGACTTTAGAATTATAAGTGACTCAATTTTTATAATGGGTGAGAACACTTTTACATAAAGTAACTTTAAAACATAAGCTACATGTGTTTTTTGAAAAAGTAACTCAACAAAAATAAAGACTTGAAATCAAGACCTCTATTCTCATAAAGTAACTTTGGATCAAGTGAGCTATTTTAAAAGGTTAATAATTTTTGGAAAAGAGGAAGGGTTTTTTTTTTAGCCACTGAAGCTTTGGGGTGCGTGCTTACTTAAAAAAACCCTTTTTTCCTATAAAATAAAAAACCACACAACACAACATAGACATTAAAAAAAAAAAAAAAAAAAAAAAAAAAAAAAAAAAAAAAAAAAAAAAAAAAAAAAAAAAAAAAAAAAAAACTTATGGCTTGAAGTTAGCTTTTGCCGAAAACTAAATATTTTCCTAAATCTTTTTAATTTTCTAAGATGACACTAAGGCATGGCGGAAAAGAGCATACGCATGAGAAAAATCCTTCCTTTCTGTTTCTAATTTGCCCATATCGCACAGAGTCACAGGGCAAAGAGCATATGCAGAAAAGAAAGATATAAATCCAGTAATATAAAATAGAGAGAAATAAAACGAAATAATCCGAGAGATAAATAATTAAAACTACAAAGAAGATTGTATACCTCTAGATCTTAAAAATCACGTAGCTAGGGCTACCACAAACGTTTTCACGTGAAATGAAAGGGGTTCCTCACTAGAACATATGATCCTAAAACAAAAGAGCAATCTCCTCATCCCGAAAGCAGTTAGAAACAATACATCTAGGAAATGACAGTCGGATGCAGTTGTACCGACTTTTGATTTGGATCACCAACGAATGCGACCCTCAAATAGCTCTAATACCATGTAGGAATTTATGGGGTAAGTTCCTCATATAGAACATCAAAGGACATTGTTCACAAATAGATCACAGATCAATACACTAGTATTCTTGACGTGGTTAAAACCCTAAAAGAGGGAAACAATCCACGACCTGAGCCAACGTGGCCACTTCAGGCAATTTATTAATAAAAGAATGAAAATTTACATAAGGTTCTCTCATGAACGGTCACCCTACAAATGACCCTCCATGCTCTTTAAATAGAGATCATGGACCAATCGGGTGTTAAGCCATGTACCAAGTGTCGGTAATACTGAGGAGAGAATGAACTGTTGGATCACTTCATGTCTAGAACATATCATGACCGTCGGATTGTAAGTTACAAAAGTACATAGTAAAGAAACACACTTTACCTAACTCTACACTAGACCAAGTTATATTTAACTATTTCATATGTGTCGGAATATCCTAACATTATTTCCAATCTCTTTGGAGTCTTTAGATTCACCATCATCAGTAATAGCTCTAATGGCATGCAAGTCTTTCTATATGACGATTGCTTCTAGAAAGTTTAAAGCGAGTGTATCCTTTGCAACTATTTTAATGAAAACATAAATTTTTGTCGGAAAGATAACTGTATTGTAGTATATAGTGATAGAAATGTGAGGTTGCAAATTTGGAGGAAACGTTTTCAATATACGGTTAAATTTTTGGTTGAAATATTTTACTTTTTTCTATTCCCCCATCTCAATATTTCTGAGCTCCTTTGAGAGAATGGCGGGAGTTTTTTCATTGGAAAATTTCTCTAAAAAAAACTTCTTAAACGCCTTGCAACCATGGATTGAATTAACTGGAAGACTATGCTATCATATTGTTGTTCTACCTTATAAAGTGAAAGGAAAGAAGGCCACAAGTAATATCATCATATCGTACCTTTAGAATTCATAGATGCATGTAGAAATCATCTAGATGGCCTTCTGCCTTGATCTTCTTGTCAGGATTGAACTTTCATAACAACTTTTTTGAATGTTTAAGAATTCTATGAAGATTATCCAGAAGGGAAAGTGTCCCTTGGGCCATCCAATCCAGGTCCTAATCATCCATGTTTTTGTCTCCTTATTTCTCCTCCATTTTTTAGTTTGATAATCCTTCTCCCTCGTCGTTTAGGCCTTCGTTAAACTCAAAGTCAACTGCCGAATGTTCTTTGTCATAAAGAACACAATATTCCTTATACTCTTCATTGCTTGGTGGAAGCGACTCTTGGTGGATTGTGTCTTCTGAAGGCTCTGCTAATTCCTGAAGAGTGGTAAAGACCAAATATTCCACCGAAGTAACTAATACACCAACACAAATTTTTTCTTTCTTCTTAGGGTGATGGGGAAGGTTATGAACAACGGGAAGTAAATCAACATCTTTCACAAATCGACGAGTAATAGGTCGAATTGATCAGATTTGATCATAGATCAACTCGTATGGTAACTCTGGAATAGGTTGAGAAGACCCTCCTACCTTAGGAATATGAGTTGGGGTGGAACTCCAGATATTACTACCTTGTCTAGAAAATGAATAGTTGGGATGTGCTAAGTTATCAACCATAAACAAATGGCACCCCTCCTTCTAGCATGAGAATGTTGATGATGCTGAAACCAACCAACATATAGTGGATCTCGCTGATATGAGGTCCCAATTAGAACTCACACCATTTTTTTTAGGATTTCCATCCAGAAATATTGCCTGATTGCCATGTTATAGTTTCCTTGACTTAAGTAGTTAGCATGAGAGAGTAGCACACATGTGATTTTGAATGAGAAAGAAAGTGTGCCTTGTGAAATGTTCGATTATAGATGTATCAAGGTTCTTTCACTGCAAGGTAGAAAATGAGTCTCTAAAAGAAAAGTAATAATACTAATCTAGTAAATATGCACACACATAAACAAGGTATAATCATTAGACATCAAGAATAATATTTCACATATATGCAACGATAGTTAAAATCATCACAACACATTTCCAACAAGTTTATCACCAAAGTCACGGAAATAGTTAAATTACTTTAGTACATATGAAAGCCAACATAAACTGCAAACATTAGAAGAATAGTCTCAAACATGCACAATTCACGCATGAAAATATGTTGGCTGCTTTAAGTATTAATAAAAAGTTCCAAGATACATGAGTACAATGAACTTCAATAACTCCAATAATGGAGTATTAGAGCCACTACTTATTCACCAAAAGTACTGTTACGAAACCAACTCACAAAAAGATAGAAAAGATAGATCAATGACTTAAAAATCAGCCTCTTCAAGGGGGCAACCTCCTTTACATTACACAAATGAACAATTATTGGATGATACAAATGACAAAACCTCCTTTCTATATATAAGAGTCTAAGGGGTCACAATATAACCAAATCTAACCTAACAATAATAATATAAGGGCATAAAATTAACAATAGTGGGCTTCTATGGGGCACAATAATAACAATATGGGAACAATAGGGGCACAACAATAATAATAAGGGATACAATGACAATATTAATGGGCGAATCACTAGTATTATAGGGACCTAACATGCCCCTCTCCTTCAAAAAAGTGTTGTCCTGAACGCTTGAGTTGTTCTGGATGCTTCTGTATAAAATTCTTATCCTCCCATGTGGAATCTTCAATGTGTAAGTTCTCCCAATTGATGAAATACTATGAAATTGATCGATTTCGTAGTTGTCAAGTTCTTGTTTCTTTGACCACTTCAGGTTCCAATAAGGTTTTTCCTTCCTCATCAAGTTTTGGCAATATTGTTTGAACTGGGAGCTTGTCCATTAGAACCTTCTTTAAGCATGAAACATGGAAAACTGGGTGCACTCGGGAAGTTGCAAGAAGCTCCAATTTGTATGCCATAGTACCTATCTTTTCCAACACCTTGTACAGACCAATCACCTAAATCAAAACTTCTTTCACTGCGATGTTGATCTGCCTTCTGTTTCATTCTATTCTGCACCAATGTGAGGTTATCCTTTAAGAGTTGGAGAACTTGTTGTTGATGCTCGATGTGATATTCCACTGCTTGAACCTTAGAATTTTTTCTTAAATATGATGTGATGGATGGTGGATGATATCCATAAAGGGCCATAAATGGGGTCATTTTTGTTGCAGTATGGAAGGAAGTGTTATACCACCATTCAGCTAGAGGGAACCATTTGACCTATTGTGTCTATTTATCAGATACAAAGCAACGAAGATATCCTTCCAAACATTCGTTTACTATCTCAGTTTTCCCATCAGATTGAGGATGATAAGATGAGCTATGAGCTAACTGAGTACCAAGACAAGAAAA
>APFE030515386.1:41930-62381 GCA_000404065.3 Pinus taeda
AGCTCCAATTTGTATGCCACAATACCTATCTTTTGCAACACCTTGTACGGACCATAATACTTTGGTGATTAAATTTATTATTCTTCTTAGCTTGCTTGAGGGACATTTTTTTATATGGTTGTAGTCATAGGAATACCAAATCACCTACATCAAAACTTCTTTCGTTGCGATGTTGATTTGCCTACTGTTTCATTATATTTTGTGCCAAGGTGAGGTTATCCTTTAAGAGTTGGAGAACTTGTTGTTGATGGTCGATGTGATCTTCCACTACTTGAACCTTAGAATGTTCTCTTAAATATGATGTGATGGATGGTGGATGATATCCATAAAGTGCCATAAATTGGGTCATTTTTGTTGTAGTATGGAAGGAAGTGTTATACCACCATTCATCTAGAGGCAACCATTTGACCCATTGTGTCTTTTTATCAGATACAAAGCAACGAAGATATCCTTCCAAACATTCGTTTACTATCTCAGTTTTCCCATCAGATTGAGGATGATAAGATGAGCTATGAGCTAACTGAGTACCAAGACAAGAAAATAATTCTATCCAAAAAGTTCTAGTGAAAATGGGTTCTCTATCGCTTACAATAATATTTGGGTTTCCAGGTAGCTTTTGAATTGTTTCCATAAATGCAATAGAATTTGTACTCGCTTTAAATGGATCAGATAATGCACAAAAGTGTGCATACTTGGTAAGTTTGTCAACTAAAACCATGATAACACTCTTTCCTTCGGACTTGGGTAATCCTGTGATAAAATCCATTGAAACCTCCTCCCAACGTTGGCTTGGAATGGATAAAGGTTGTAATAGGCCTGGGGTCTTAGTTGTTTCAACTTTATTTTGTTGAAAAACCAAACATTCCGCCACAAAATTTTGAATATCCAATTTAAGGCCATCCCAAAAATTCCTTCTTAACCCTGTGGTAAGTTTTTAAAAATCCTGAGTGCCCTCTTAAGGGAGAGGTGCTCAATTCCCTAAGAATATTTTGTTTGAGTTGGGAATTCTTACATAGGTATAATATATCTTTGTACCATAACGAATCATTTTCCCAGGTAAACTTATCAGATGTATAGGGATCTTGTTGTACATTCAAATGAGTGCCCACACTCCTTCGTCATTCTTCCCTTGCTTCGTTTATCCAATTTGGTTGGATAATAGAAATGGCACAAAGAAATTCTTCCACATCCTCATCCTTTCTTGAGAGTGCATCTGCCATAACATTTTGATTCCGTTTTTGTAGATGATTTCAAAGTCATAACCCAACATCTTTTTGACCCATTTTTGTTGTTGTTTTGAAGATAATATTTGTTCTAAAAAGTATTTAAGAATATCATGATCTGTTTTTACCTTGAAGTGTCTTGCCATTAGGTAGGGTCACCATTTCTTAAGTGCATGTAGTATTGCCAACATTTCCTTCTCATAAATAGATTTGTGTAAATACTTTCCTTTGATTGGATGAATTTCGAAATAAATGGGTCTTTCTTCTTGCATTAAAACAACACCAATTCCATTTCCTGAGGCATCACATTCCACAATAACCATTTTTGTGAAGTCCGGTGTAGTTAAGACCGATGCTTGGAACATTTCCTATTTAAGATGTTCAAAGGCCTTCCTTGCTTATAGAGTCCATGAAAATGCATCTTTCTTCAATAATGTTGTTAGAGGTGCCGCTATTCTCCCATAATTCTTAACAAACTGGTGATAATACCCTGTCAACCCGAGAGATCCTCACAGATGCTTTATGGATGTGGGGATTTTCCATTCCTTAATGGTTTTAATTTATGCTAGGGTCTACCTTAATACCTTCATGAGAAACAATATGACCTAGATATTCTACATCTTGTACTCCAAAGAAAAATTTGGAGGTTTTTTCATATAATTGTTTATCCTCCAATAGTTTGAGCACCCTGTTAACATGTTGAACATGATCCTTCCATGAATTGCTATAGATTAGTATATCATAAAAAAATACTAACAAAATTTTTATAAGGAAGGGTTTGAAAATGGAATTCATCAAACCTTGAAATGCAGAAGGTGAATTGGTAAGGCCAAAAGGCATGAACAAAAATTCATAATGACCCTCATGAGTTCTAAATGCCGTTTTTGGAATGTATTCAGTCTTTATTCTACTTTTATGATATCCTGAATGAAGATCCAACTTGGTGAAGTAAATTGATCCATGCAATTCATCCAAGAATTCATCAATGACAGGAATGGGAAATTTATCTTTAATAGTAAGCTTGTTGAGCTCCCTATAATCTGGACACATGTGCCATGATCCATCCTTCTTGTGGACCAATACTACTGGAGCAGAGAAATAACTTTGACTACATTGAATTATATGAGCCTCTAGCATTCCTGTAACCATATGTTCAATTTCACTCTTTTGGACATAGGGATATCTGTAAGGCTTGATGTTTGGAGGAACACTTCCTGGAATCAAATGAATATCATGATCATGATCACGAATAGGTGGGAGGCATTTGGGAGTCTCAAATACCTTGGAATGATTGTCCAAGACATTTTGGAGATCTGGAGAAATAGATGGTTTTGATGTCGGAACCTCTAGTGAACATAATTGTGAAATTATGCCTCATTGTTATTTCTTTAGAAGTTTTTTCATTCGTTAGAGATGATTATCTTTCCTGGTTTCCCTGCGATACCCCTTAATTCAAATTCCTTTCCTTTTGAAGAAAATTTCATGAAAATTTCTTGAAAATTAAAAGCTATTCTACCCAAGGATTGTAGCCATTGAACTCCTAGTACAACATCAACACCACCCATTATAATGGAAATCATTGGGATATTCAATACATATTCTCCGATGGATAGTTAGATATTATGGCACTTTCCTGAGCAATTTATGGTTCCTCAACTTGCAACCATAACTTGACACTATGGTGCTGGATACAGGAAGCAATTCATTTCCTTGGCTATTGTTGAGAGCGAGATCCCCCAAGGGAAGTTTTAGGGCTAAAAGCCCATGTTTGAATTAAATTTTGTAATAAAATTGTAAAGACTCCGCATTTTGTGGTCGCAGAGTGCGAAGGTGTTATGTGTCATAAAGAGTAGTCCGCCCTTAGTTTTGTAAAGTAAAGTTGACTGTAAGAGATATACCCATGGTCCGCGGACCATAGGATTGTATAAAAAGAGATAAGATCTAAGTAGTTTTAGAGATACACAATGTAAGAGAGTTATAGCTTTGAAGAAAGAAGTCTAAGTCTTGGGTCGTAGCGTAGGTATAGGATTTGCAGCTGAGTGCACAGAGGCCTAGGGTAGATGTATGCAACTGAGTGTGCAGGCCCTTGTAACTATGTACACAGGGTAGATAGAGTCTGTAATCACTTGGAAGTTATCAATAAAGGGAATTATTCGACAATTTTTATGTCTTTGTTCTATTGATGTATCTGGATAATTTATGTATGAATTTCCTTCATTATGCTTATATTATGCACTAATGAATGCAATTAAATTAAATAATTGAACGCATTTACGAATATTTGTTTATGCAGTGTTAACTATAATTGTTTGATAAGATAAGCAAGTCACTTAGATTAATTGGGGAATCTCCACGGCACGCTGCCATATCAGCGCATAAGTACCTAGGCAACCGGTTAGGGTTGCGCAAAGCTCGATCGTACCCTTTTGCGGAGGTATTGAAGGATGAAACAGAGGGCTTATCTTGCAAGCCCTAGAGTGAAGCAACCTGCGCAAAGGCGGGGATAGAGGGAATCAAACGATATCACAACCATCTTAGGGTGTGGAAACTTGGTTCCAACATCCCCCTATACTTCTTTGGGTGAGACTTCGGTCCAAACTCTGCAAGTTGATTCCAAAATGGCCCATAGTGTAGGGATTTGTTTGGCTAATTAACACCGAACTTGGGTCAGGCTCCATCAATCCAACAAATAGTTCGGTTACCAGGACCAGAATCTGCATAACAGATGTGTGATTCTGTATCACTGGAATCCTAATAAGAAAGAGATCAAAGACTAGTTGGATAGGAAAATCCACGAATTCGTGGCATAGGAGAACAGAAACCCATGACTAACAAAGGAATTGTGGTTGGAAAGATACCTGTATATAGAGATCCATGAGATCTTTTTATGCTCCTTCCCAATTGAACTATATCAGTGGATCAAAAAGTTAGCAGATAGCCAAGGAAGGTGGAAACTTGATAGTCCTATTGTTTGGACCTCAGAGCTAATACAGAAATTGGAAGCATTTGAGGACAAGATCACCTGTGCTATCGACCATTGGCTCAATCACGTCATAGGAGGATCTGTGACTGAGTTCACGGTCGACACCTCAGTCAACTATGGCGAGGTGGAGCAGTGTTTTTTCAAAGGACCTCGAGGTAAGCACATAAAATCTTTTAATACCTAGATTAAAATGCTATTGTGCGAAAAATAGGTTATGCAACTACCTTGATGTTCGGAACTACATGAAGTGGAAAAATGTACAGGAACAAAGGGAAAAAGGGTCTTGAATATAGTCCATTGATCTCACCTCCATGAGGTGATGAAGAAGGGATAGCGCAGGTTTCTTCGCGAAGTGCTATTCAGTTGATAAGACAAGGATTCCTGCGAATACCACCTCCACCCACACCACCTCCGACCTCACCACCATCACCTCCAACTTCACTTATACCACCTCCACCTCCACAACAATTCAGTATGGAAAACTCAGTGAAGCTGCCTTTGTTCAAAGGCTTGGGAAATGAAGACCGGGAGCAATTCTGGTTCATTATAAAAGCTGTATGGGAAGCTCAGGGTGTTGCATATGAGCATATAAAGAAGGTGACATTGGTGAGTGCTCTGCATAATCATGCTCTAACCTGGTATATCAAGTACTCTAATGATAACTCGAATGCTTGAGTGGTAGACATCCAAACAACCCTGAATCAAAAATTCAGTAGGCCTAAATCTGAGGCACAGTGGATTGTGGGATTCAAGGAGATCACAATGCAACTAGGTGAGACGTCTTGGGAACTATATCAGAGGTTGAAATGTATAATCCGTGAAGCCAACATGAATTTGATAGATGGGTAGCATCGCAAGTGGTTCGTGGCTTCACTACTGCCACACTTAAGGGTTGGGCTGTCACAGTAGAAGATAACGATGCAAGAGGAGGCCTTGGAGATTGCAATGAGACTACATGAAACACCAATGCAATATCCAAATATAGGGGTTCAATAGATGCATGCGCAGTTGAAGAATCTATTCCTTGAGATTCAAAGTTTGAAGCAAGATAGGACGGTTTGACCAAAAGTGTGCGAGGAGGTATGGTGCTTAAGATGCAAGAGTCAAGGGCATGAAAAGGACCATTGCCCAATATTTGCAAACTATATTGTAGGAGGAGGGCCAATGCCTTTAAGTTCAGAAGCTCAAGCAAGACCTAGCGCGGGGCCTGCATTGTGGTTCACTAAATGTCAAGTAGCAAGAAAACATGCCATAGATAACTGTCATTTGCTGCAGAAGTTTGTACAGATGTCGCAACAACTATTTTGCAAATTTTGTAGGTTGGTAGGGCATGATGAGTGTAATTGTAAGAGTTATGAATTGATGATGGATAGAGCTCCCACCTATAGGGTTCAGGCTGAAACGTGGCCCCCTGACCAGAGCACAGGGATGGCGTGGATAAGATTTCAGGTGCATGGATGAGGCCGAGGCGGAGGAGGACCTGGTAGAGGTCGAGGATAGTTGATCTGCTACAATTGCGGAGGACCAGGACACTATTCCCGCAATTTCACTAACCCAACACATCCATCATGCAAGTATTGCATGCTGTTTGATCATGAAACAGAATACTATCCTACACTGATAGCTAAGATATGTGACAAAGGGGTGCTACCACCTTCGCTGACTTAGAACCTGCAAATGATGAGGTCTAAGCCATGCGAAGAGGATCCAAACATAAATATAGTGCTCACGAGTGGAATTGTGACGAGAGATGACAAGGGGAAATAACTAGAAGACAGTACATGGGTCTGCAAAGCTTTGACGAAGGAGGTTGAGATCGATTTGGAGCGCGCACGTGAAACGTTCATGGAAGCCAAGAAGAGCTTCACTGAGGCATCCACCTCAGGAAGCAAGGATAAGCCTGATCTCAAGATGGACCCCTCTATACTCACAACTTTCCTAGAGACCTGTATGAAGTTACTGCGTGATAGTACGGTTGTGAAAGGGTTACAAGAGCTCATCAATAGATGCGTTGGAACCGTGTTGGGGGAGCTGTGTGTAGTACAAAAGATTGGTAAGCATAAAACAAGGACAGGATGGGAGATGAGACTTACCACGCAGATAGGAGAGTATAATTAGGATCGGGTTATTTTGGACCTAGGGTTAGATGCAAACGTCCTACCAAAGCAGACTTGGGAATTAATTGGGAGACCTGCACTACAATGGTCTTTGATCCAACTGAGGATGGCGAATCAGCAGAAGATCATCCCCATGAGATGACTGCAGGGGGTGACCGTGGATATTGAAGGTACGAGCGCGCTAGCTGATTTTGAAGTAATATAGATAGTGGATGACAACAATCCCTATCCTGTGCTCCTGGGAATTGACTGGGTTACTGATATGAATGAGGTAATCAATCTAAGGAAGAAAAAGATTATATTTAAGAAGAAATCATTTCGCATAATAATACCCCTAGATGTGGCTGAAGGATCGCGCTATATTGAACCAGTACACGATTATGAGAGTGATGATGATATAGAATATATCTATAAGATAAGAATGCAAGACCAAGATTGGGTGAACCCCACTATGGATGGATGAATTACTTGGGATCGTGAGAGTTCCTGCACTTCAGATTCCAATGAAGAGATAGAACATTGGCAAAATCGGTTACATGAAGTAATTACGCTGAATTGCAACATGATGACCTAATCACTGCGTTGTGTGTCCTCAGAGGTAAGAAATCTGCCTACTTATGATGGCCTGAATGAGGTAGATATCTTTTTGGATGCATTTGAAAGGGAGGTACTAGAAAAGCAGTGCTTCTAGGTGTTCGATTGGGCACTGCACGCTATGCTCGCAAGATGGTGGGGTACGCATAAAGGAAGCTTTGATGATTTGCATGAATGTACGAGGATGATGAGAACACAATTTGGGAAGCCTAAGATGCGAATGACAGACAAGTATGATGGGCAGGATGATCCACATGCACATTTGGCCAAATGGGCCCATGCTATGGAGAAAATCCCTAACTTGAGTGGGTACACTTGTTCTATCATATCCTGGATGTTGTTACAATGAATTGGTAAATAGAAACTAAGCTTTGCCATGGTACACGTGAATGGGATATTTTGCGCGAGGGCTTTGTAATGACCTTCAGTTTTGAAGACAGGTTTGACTGCATTGACGAGGCATTACAAGAAGTGAAAGTAGCTATCTTTTAGATACTGCAAGATCCTTTGGACCTGGTTCACCCTGAGTGGGTCACTCAACTAAGTCACATGCTAGAATGCTATAATGTGACCGCTGAAGAAGAAGATGAGGATCCATGAAAGATTAACATTTCAGAAATAGAAGGTCACCACGAGGTTAAAGGACCACAAATTGTGAACTCTGATATAACTGCGTTGTTGAAAACGAAACAAGTGAACATTGGTACGGAGGAAGAACCCAAATT
The DNA here is from genome assembly GCA_000404065.3 of Pinus taeda. Lineage (NCBI taxonomy): Eukaryota > Viridiplantae > Streptophyta > Pinopsida > Pinales > Pinaceae > Pinus > Pinus taeda. The sequence continues at coordinate 49,573 of APFE030515386.1, forward strand.
AACGAAGATTGGAGACTACTAGGACAACGCGACAGTGGATAAAGTTGCTAAATTTCTCCACAAATACCAAGATATATTCCCTACCAAGTTTATAGATCTGAAGGGGATAATCAGGGACTTAGGATGATGAAGATTACGTGGAAGCCCGATGTGAAGCCGGTTAAGCAAAGACCTTACCATCTCAATTCGAAATATAAGGAGAAGGTCTGCTTGGATCTAGACAAGATGCTTGTGGCAAGCATCATTGAGCCTATGGAAGAGTCTGACTGGGTAAGCCCAATGGTGGTATAGGAGAAGAAGGAAAAGGATGAAATAAGGATATGTGTGGATCTTAAAAAGCTGAATGACACTTGTGTGCATGATCATTTCCTAAATCCATTCACTAATGAAGTGTTGGACAATGTAGGTGGACAGGAAGCATATTCCTTCACTGATGGGCTCTTGGGATACCACCAGAGCAAAATCACACCAGAGGATAGGAGCAAGACAACCTTCATGACTGAGTGGGGTTGTTTCCAGTACACTGTAATGCCGTTTGGATTGAAGAATGTGCCTATGATCTTCTTGCGCGTAGCTGTTGCTGTGTTCAAGAAATTTATTCATAAGTTATTGGAGGTATATTTTTATGACTAGACTATGTTTGGGATGGTTAAACACAATGTAGCAAGCTTACGCTTGATGTTGGATACCTGTCGAAGATACTAGATCACGCTCAATCTCAAGAAGTGTCTATTTTGTGTTCCTTTTGGGAACCTGTTGGGGCATGTGGTTTGAAGACAGGGGCTGATGGTAGATCCCGCAAGGATAGTAGTGATATTTAACTTGGAAGCGCCAAGGAGTGTGAGGCAGCTGTGTGCTACCATGGGACATATGGGATATTACATAAATTTTATCAAAGGCTATGCCCAGATCACTGTGCCTATGGAGAAAATGTTGAAGAAGGATGTCACGTTCTACTGGAACGATCACTGTAATAAGAGATTGGATATATTAAAAGAAAATATGGTCATTGTGCCAATTCTAGTCTTCTCAGATTGGAAGGAGGAGTTTCAGGTACATGTCAACGTGTCATGTATAACATTGGGAGCAGTACTGACACAAGCTAGCAAGGAAGGCTTACACCATCCTATCGCATTCGCAAGCCGAAGATTATCCAGAGCAGAGAAGAATTATTCCACGACTGAGCGCGAAGGGCTAGCCATGGTGTATGCACTCTAGAAGTATAGGAACTACTTGCTGGGAGGCCATTTTAAGATGTATACAGATCACTCCGCACTGAATTACCTAGTCAATAAGCCTGTGTTGGGGGGGAGAATCTGCAGGTGGCTCTTATTTTTCTAGGAATATGATTTTGAAGTTATTGTGAATCTTGGACGACTGAACGTGGGACTAGACCATCAATCGCGCATCGAAACAGAGGAAGAGCCCAATAATTTGGAGGAGGGATTTCCCGAAGCACAACTATTTGCAGTGTGTGTCACGAACGATCATTTTGAGGATATAATACATTTCCTAATGACAGGTACTGCACCGAAAGGATACACTATCTAGCAAAAGAAGGAATTAGTAGTGCGCTTGATAGATTTCTCTATCATTGCTGGGCATCTGTACAAGATGGGGACTGATGATATATTACGACGGTATGTACCTGAGTTTGAAAGAACCAGCATCCTCGTGGACACTCATGGGGGCGTCGGGGTAGGACATTATGTAGGAAGAGAAATCACACAGAATATTCTACACGTAGGGTTGTGGTGGCCAACCCTCCATTAGGACACAAAAGAATATTGCAAGGCATGTGATGTGTTTCAAAGGACTGATACACCATCACGGAGGGATGAAATGCCTTTGAATCCATATATGATGTTGCAACCCTTTGAGAAGTGGGTGATAGATTTCATGGGACCCATTGGGCCTCAAGGAAAGACAGGAGCAAGGTACATTATCACTGCGATAGAGTATTTGACTCGTTGGGCGGAGGCACATCCTGTGAAGGACTGCACAGGTGCAACCACTGCAAAGTTCCTCTTTGAGTACGTACTGACACGATTTGGCTATCCGAAGATCTTGATAAGTGATTGTGGTATGCACTTCCTGAATGAGACGATTAACGCGCTGACGGAGGAATTTAAGGTATACCACCAAAAGAGCACACCTTATCACCCATAGAATAATGGGATAGTGGAGGCATTCAAAAAAGTGCTTGAAACCATGCTGACGAAGGTTTACAATGCTCAATGAAGTGATTGGGACCTATGCATACCTGCAGTACTACGGGATTATCGAACGACATGCAAGAAGTTGACTGGATAAACCCCCTTTAGGCTCGTCTATGGTGTTGAAGCAGTAATGCCTTTGGAGTATATTGTGCCTAGTCTATGCATATTAGTTCTCGCAGGTATGATGCATCATGGAGCCCTAGAGGAGAGGCTCGCACAGCTGGATGAATTGGAGGAAGAAATATTTCTAGCTGGATTTCACCAACAAGTCCAAAAGTAGTGTGAAAAGGCATGGCATGATCGACAAATCAAGTTGTGCACATTTAAGGTAAATGACCTAGTTTTACTATATGATAATAAGTTTGATAAATTTCCAGGGAATTTCATAATGCACTGGTTAGGGCCCTATATCATTAAGGAAATTACCGATGGAGGAGTAGTACAACTGGTCAAATTAAATGGATAACCCTTCCCAAGAAAGGTGAATGGTAGTCACTTGAAGCCATATACCGGTAGTTCGACCATGTGACTAGATGAAGCTAGCACGGTCTTAGCACTCTAGGCAGTTGAAAGGAGGCACGGGACTATAAACCATATTGCCTGAGTTGAGGAGCTGTGCTATTGGAAGATGGTGCAAAGCAAGGAAGTGTCACTAGTTCCGCGACAGTGTGGAGGGAGGTACGCTACCCAAGGATAAATCGCGCAAATTAGTCGGAAAGTGACCGTTAGGGTCATTGTTCATGAAAAGATGGCAAAAGTGAGGTCAAATGGAGCAGGTTACCGACATTTAAGATGAAGTTTATGGCTCAGATCCTTGAAAATCTGCTGCCAATCTGGCATTAATGAACCGATTTTGGGGGGAACAATCAGATTTGAATTCAAAATTCCCTATAAATTACAAGTGGCTGTCTAACAAGAAACACTTGGCATTTTGAGAATTGAGTTATTAAGCTTTGAGGTGCATATGAATCACGAGAAATATGAGATTCTGATAGCTATTGCGGTATTTGAGACTTCGTAGATGGAAACACAGGAATTCTTGCAGAAGAACATTTCAGCACCCCTAGAAATTATAAATACAAAGAAAGGAGTAGAAGAGTTGGCACAAGATATGGAAAGAGAGGCAGAAGTAGCTACTCCAGAAGTGGCTGAAGTATTGGCAGAGGTCCCTAAGTCACCGAGAACGCCAAGATCGAAGCGAACCCCAACTAAGAAAGTCACGAAGGAAAAGAAGGGCAAGCATCCTGCCATACCAATGCGTGCCTCGCCAACGTGAAACCCACCAAAACCCACTGCACAGGAGAAAGGAAACGCTATAAACCTAGAAGCAGAGGAGGAAGATATCAAAGAAATTTTGATGGACGATGAGGATGTGGGAATGGAAGTGGAGGAGTTTGAAGATTAGGGTGTGGACCCTATTACGTGGTTGCTGGAGTATGTCCCTCCATGCAAGCCTAAGTCCAAGGTCCCAAAGTACATTGATGAGAGTAAGACTCCCCTGCAAACCCCTTTACTGCCAGACAAAATTGCTTTCAATGGTCCGTGTTTGGCATGAGTGTCGATACTGAAGCTTGAATACTGGGACTTGGTGGACCATGAGAAGTTCCCACACTTGGCGACCGAGTAACTGATGCGCCACATCATAGACACAAATACAGGAATGACCACATTGGGTGCCACACTATAACTGCACCTCGGTGACAGCTTTGGTCATCAAGCAACTATTGTGCTTGGTGCATGATGGGTGTCTATGGTTGGAGGAGCTGATAACCATCATAAAAATGTTAATTCATCGAATGACGCACTTGTCGTATAAAGGTGAGAATCTAGTAATGGTCTTTGGAAGCAAGGGTGGCGAGTAGGCTCTCACAGAGTCGATGAAGGAGAAATTCAAGCTGTTGAAGAATCTGTGCGAGTACACTATCTCCAACAATTGCAACCCCATTGTGAAGATAGCAACAGAGATCCTTTCCGAGAAGGTGATGCGGAAGTGTCATGCCAATGAGGTGCTGGTGCCTGTCATCGTGCTTGCACAACAATACACAGAAGGAGTCTAGTTTAACTGGTCAGCCTACCTTCGCGGAGAGTTCTTGGTGAACTACCATGAAGCACAAGAGCTTAGCAAGACATTCCACCACGTATGGCTCGTGCTGTCTATTTTGTTGGTAGCATGGGAGCTACCAGAGGATAGTTAGTTCCCTTCAGTCACACTGGACCTCCTTGAAGTAGCGAAGTATGCTTCGCTGTGGGCAACCAATGACACACGACGAATTTGGGACAACAAGATCTTTTAGATCTTGATGGAGATGAATATTAGGAAGGTCATCAATCACAAGATACGATTGTCACCCACAGTATATGCTAACCTGCAGAGCATTGCCGAGTATAAAGCCGATTTCCATCAAGTATCAATCAGGGCATGAAAGGACCCTGTGCATAAGTGGTACGACTTGCTGTATCTGGCCACTGATGACGCCATTGATGTGGTGCTTAATCAATGGCTGGAGGAGTGGTGCACTGCCGTGGACTTGGTGGTGGGTGGAAGCAAGTCCACTACATATAAGAAAAAGGAGGATGCCAAGCTGAAGATGGCACAGCTAGTCGAGAAGAGGAAAACGGAAGTCACTAATAAGGCCTAGGCGGAACAGGCAAAAAAGTAGGCAGGTAAGTAGGCAGGTGGAACAGGGTGGGGCTTTGACAAAGGTGTGTGGTCACCTTCACCTGTGACAGAAGAATAAGACAAAGAACAACATAGCGCGGATCCTCAGGATACTTTCGCTCGCATTAAGCACCCAAGAGAGTTAGAGAAGGGAGGGTCCAGAAAGAAATACAAGGTGACCAAGACCTCGCTAGACCCTATCACATTTACGAAGGGTGACTTACATGATATCAGTGACACAGTCAGAGATGTCATTGTGAAGACCTTGTAGAAGTTTGAACAGTAATAATAGATCATCCTAAGGGCCATCCAGACCAAGTTGCAGACCTGCGCATTGCAGGCTCGTACGATGTCTACTAGTTTGGCTATTGGTACTTTAGAAGCTATTGATATGCTATGCATGAAGGATTCCAGCGTGATATTGCTGCAAGATGGAGCACTGACCATAGAAAATGAGGCTGACAGGCCCACTGTCAGCGCCTCAAAGGGAGTTGGGTTGAACCTGGCAATGCTTCCGCGTGAAGCATTCCACCTCTTGCATGATGGAGTGATTGCAGAACTGAGGGCTTGAGAGCACCGTGCCCTTTAGGTGATCATTGAACAACACAAATCAACAATGAACATATGACCCTATAGAGAAATGCTACCATCAATGTTGAGGTTGAGGTGACCAATCAGAGTAAGAAGTTTATGCAATTCGTTGAGGAGGCATGCAGAATGGTCCTAGAGTTGGCCATTCCAGAGGAAGAGACAGTTGAGGTATGCATCCGTAAGTTGGCCATAGGGGTGCGTGACACTTGGACTGAGATGGCATAGGTTCAATTGGACTTGAACCTATATATTACAGAGCTACAGTTGAGGGCCCAACCTTCAACACCGTTATAGGTAAAGGAACAGTGGCAACCACTGTCATAGAGGCAGTCGCGATGGTGGAGAGTGCAGTAGCAAATTGCACACAGTTGTTCAAGAAATCATTTGAGGTCCTCAAAAGCTCTTAGGAGGACAAAAATATACAGAGGCTAGAGATCGAAGCGCGTGAGCTACAACAATGCTATGATGAAGTCAAGGGCATAGTGTGAACCTTCACGCTAACACAAAGACTAGCCAAGCTACAAGAGGCCAAGCAACTGAAGGAACGGGTGGACGCAACACTGCACAAGGAAGAAATGATGAAGGTGCAACTAAAGGAAATATTGACGACAAGCTTGCGACTCTATATGCGATGCAACAAAAGCTTCAGGCTGACAGTGGAGGAGCAGTGCCCGAGAAGACAGTGGAAGATGTGAAGCAGGTGACAGCTCAGTGCATGACTGAGGTAGCGGTCATACAGGTCGAGCTGGATGGGCTTCACACAAAGATCTCTATGCCTTTCGAGTGACTCGAGGGCGAGTCACGATGTTTATGTTGGGGGTTTGTTGGGAGGGGGTCCCCCAAGGGCAGTTTTGGGGCTAAAAGCCCATGTTTGAATTAAATTTTGAAATAAAATTGTAAAGGCTCTACATTTTGTAGTTGCGGAGCGTGAAGGTGTTATGTGTCATAAAAGGGTAGTCTTTCCTTAGTTTTGTAAAGTAAAGTTGGCTGTAAGAGAACTACCCATGGTCTGTAGACCATGGGATTGTATAAAAAGGGCTAAGCTCAAAGTAGTTCTAGAGACACGCCATGTAAGAGAGTCATAGCTTTGAAGCAAGAAGTCTAAGTCTTGGGTCATAGCATAGGTAAAGGCTCTACAGCAAAGTGTGCAAAGGCCTAGGGTATAAGTACGCAATAGAGTGCGTGGACCCTGCAACTATGTGCGCAGGGTAGATAGAGTTTGTAATCACTTGGAAGTTATCAATAAAGGGAATTATTCAACAATTTTTGTGATTTTGTTCTGTCGATGTATCTGGATAATATATGTATGAATTTTCTTCATTATGCTTATATGATGCACAGATGAATGCAATTAATTTGAATAATTGAATACACTTACGAATATCTATTTACGTGGTGTTAACTATAATTGTTTGATAAGATAAGAAAGTCACTTAGATTAATTGGGGAATCTCCATGGCATGCTGCCATAGCAGTGCAGAAGTACCTCAGCAGCCAGCTAGGGCTGCGCAGAGGTCAATCATACCCTTTCGCAGAGGTATTGAAGGCCGTAATAGAGGGCTCATCTTGCAAGTTATAGAGCGAAGCAATCTACGCAAAGGTAGGGATAAAGGGAATCAAACAACATCACAACCATCTCAGGGTGTGAAACTTGGTTCCAACATCCCACCATACTGCTTCGGGTGAGACTTCGGTCTGCACTCTGCGGGCTGATGCCGAAAGGGCCAGTAGTGTAGGGATTTGTTTGGCTAATTAACGCTAAATCTGAGTCAGGCCCCATCAAGCCAACAACTATCTTACAATGAATAAAATTATGGGTACTTCCCGAATCAATCAACACTATTACCTTTTTCTTCTTGATATGCCCTTCTATCTTGATAGTTTTAAGAGTGGTAATTCCAGCCAATGCATTACAAGATATGGTTGGATTCATTTCTTCTTTCTCTAGGGTTTGTTCCTAGTGTATATCCTCTTCTTTTGATGTTTCTTGTTCCTTTTCTTCCTCCTCTTCACAATCTATGTAAATAATTTCTTCTCAACACACTTATGACCTTTAGTGTATTTTCTATCACAACTATAACAAAGCCCTTTTGCTCTTTTTTCTTCCAATTTTTGTGGTGTCAACCTTGTACGTTGTGGATGGCTAGGGACAACAACACTTCCATATTTATGATTGTGAGTGATAGGCTTCCTTTTTGGAATAATTTTGCTTTACATTTTTCTTGCCAACCTGAATACCCTCTCCAATGAATAAGGTTCCCAAAGGCGAACCTCATGTTGGATGCTATCCTTTAAAGTCCTTGTGAACACATCAATCCTATGCTGCTCTAGAATATATTTTACCCCTATATTCAATTTTTGGAATTCCTCAATGTGCTCCATCATTGAACCCTTTTATTTGAGATTTATCAATTGGCTAAAAAAAGTGTTGCTTTTTGTATCCTCATATTGTGTTATCATTTCCTCTGTAAAAATAACCCAAGTGACAATTTGTTTACAAGAGAAAAGCCATTGATACCATACAAACTGATTTGGTTCCAAATATAAAGTTGCAATGCGTACCTTTTGTGTGTTTTGCACATTATCGAGATCAAAAAAATGCTCCATCTGTAGTATCCATGTTACAAGATCCTTGGCATCAAACTTCCTCATATCGATATTTGGAACATGGTGGGTATTCGATCCAATGTTAGAGTCTATTAAATCATGATTAATATTTATTTTGTTCTCATCATGAGTCTCATTTACTACCATTTCGCCATTAGTAAGCATTTCTTGTAGAAACTTTGTCAAATCTGTCTTCAAATCTTCCATTTTAGCTTCCACACCTTTCCTTAAATCATCCATCTTAGCTTCCATGCCATCCATTTTAGCTTCCATGCCATCCATTTTAGCTTCCATGTAATTCATCTTAGCTTATATGCCTTTCTTTAAACCACCCATCTTAGCTTCAGTTACTTTTTGTGTGAGTGAATTTGTTGCACTTGGTCTTGTAATTTTAATATATCATGTTTCATTTCTTCCTCTTCTTCATGATTCATGCTAGAGGTTTTAGGTCACTTACTAGGTGTTTCCATTTTCTTTCTTTGGGGCATCAATTAATGATAATAATTCTTCACTATGCCCTTTGAATTCCTTCAAACTAATTTTTCAAACCAAACTTACGCAAAAATTTAAAAAACTACACACCTTTTTGCACTTTGTAGGAGCTCGATATTGAATTTGATGTATCTATGTGATTTTGGATGTCCAAGATCTGAAATTTATCCCTGCGGTAACCCTTTGAGTCCTATTTCTAACCCTACAAGTCTGATCAAGATTGGATTCTCCAATCAAGAGCTATTCCAAATCTCCCATGATGACCTGATTACAGGGAAAATTTTAAGAACCCCCCCTAAATTTATAAATATAATAAATGGGCGAATCTCCATGGTATATAGGAAAAATGGAACGGATTTTATCAATAATATCATATGTATATATAATTGGGTGAATCTCTCACCAGGCATGCGAATATTTACTCAATTATAAAATCTTGTAATATCTGGCAAGTCTTTCACTAAATAATAAAACTTTGTAAACTCCTAGTGAATCTTAGCATTGTGAACTCTTAGAGAATTTTTTGAAAAAGCATAAAACCATATATGACAAGAGCCACATGGTGGCAATATCACTATTCTTTTCACATTTCCACGACATGGAACTTGTTTATAAAATTATAAGAAAGCCAACCAAGTCCCTTATAATATGCAGGTAAGCTTATAATAGAGTCTGATACCTCTACTATGCTTGTCTTCGTTCAAGTGTCATATCTGCTATACTTAACACTGTGAATCACAACTCTCTCAGAACTCAACTCTATAGTGTAATTAAAACCTTTGGAAATTGAATCTGACAACTCTATAAAAAGGATTAGTGAAATAGAAGGTTTTGTGAATGAGCCCACTAACTATCACTGCTAAACAATCAATCTAGACTATGAAGTCTTCCATCTTGATCACAATCGTGCTCACGATCAAGGGAGTGCGACCACCAGGCTTGACTTAATGGCCATCATAGTGTCACTTTGAATCTCCTTTTCTGTGTGGATGTTTTGACAAATCAATGTGAAATCAAAGTCACTTTGAATTTTATTTCCTGCGAGGGATCACATCCACAGTTGATTAGTAAAAGGTAATCTACTATATATTATGTTCAAGAAATTGACTACAATCTATAGTGGAAACGAGACCTGAATTCTAATTACGAATTTGAATATCTTAGGACAACATAAGAGATAAAAATGCATATGACCTTAGTAGCTATAAAAAAATCACTCCATCATTACAAGACCACCTAGATTTTGGCACTTGATCTAAATAATGGCACTAGTTGTAGTGCTTATTTGCATTAACACCATGGAAAAGCAACAACAATGTTTCAAAGCACACTTACTGAAAAAGTTGTAATGTTACAAGAATATTTAATGATAGCATCTAAACCTCGTACTATGGTGGGGAAACTAGGGAACCCAAATCTTGGAAGATATATCATACCAAATCTGAGAAAAAAATAAAAAAGAGAAAAAATCAAAATCTATAAATCGAGCAATGAATTGTTTACAAATCAAATATAATTCCTTTAACTAACAGTCAAATTGTGGTGATATATTTAAATATTTAGTAATAGGGGAACTTCAAACCATGGAATATTACCTTTGTCATTACAGTCATCCCTCAGTGACTGAGATTACAAATCAATACTTATGGAAATATTGTAAGAAATTCTGTGAAATAGTAAAGCATAACCTCAATTTTCAAGCAACAAAATCAAGACATTGTTACATGTAGAGCCATAATTGATACATAATAAATGAATCAAGTCATTGTATGGCACAGACTTGTTTCACAACCTCTATTTTCTCAATAACAAAATCAAGACATTGTATGTGGTTATTTCCAAAAGGAAACTGCATTTTAATTTGGAAGAGGATCTTATCAAAAGACATGGATTTATTCAAAGCTACAAAGCCTAATGTGTTACTGAAAAATAAGTTGGAATATGGGATCATGATACGTAAATTGAAAAAATATGCTTTCCTTTTAGAAACATTACAGTTACACAATGTTTTTTGAAAGCATTAGAATTTGAAATTGGGCCTTTCTATCAAGACAAATTTTCATTAATAGAATGTACTTTCCTACCTGAAACGTTGTAGATATCCAAGAAAAACTTGAAAAGCATAAGAGAACTTAGCATAATGTACTTTCTTTCCTTCCTTAACATTATTAAAGAGTTGAGGTTCCCCAAGTCATCAGGTAACTTTCAAAGGAAATGACAGTTAGTAATAGTCCAATTCACAACTGAAGATGTGTCACAAATATGAGGGGGCATCTCCTCCAAATCACAAAAGTGCTCCAGGTTAAAATCTAACATTATTGGAAGCTTAATGCTCGATTGGGTGTTATTGAACCCAGACATTTTTCCAATCTTCACTAAAAGCTTAAAGATAGCTTCTCTAAGTTCTACATGACTTTACTATGCTCTTGAAGTGGGGGCACATGCAGCCTCTCCAAGTGAATAGTCTTAAACTAAGTGAAGATAAGGCCGATAGATCATTCAGTGTGGATCTCTTGAACCCATAATTGAATACTATGTCTCTCTTGGACCCATAATCGAATACTATTAGGACTTTCAAATTTTTCATGGAACTCAAAAATGTTGGAAGAAAGTATTTGCTTCCAAAAAAGAGTAAAACTAAAGCCTCTGCTTGAGGACAATTAATGTCACACCACTAACACTTCTCCATGGAATCTGTATAGGTAAACCACAAATGTAGAATTCCATTAGAATATTGTGTTTACTGAATACACAAATGAAATCATTGCATTTCTTTAAAATATTTTTTGAAATCAAAATTACCGAAATTACATATTGATAGCCTAGTGGGTGTAGGATAAAATTCACCCGTGTCATTCACAGAAAGCATGAGAAAAAAACGATTACTATATATAAAACCAAGAAAAATTCAAATTCATCACTTCTAGGGACCTCTTAACCACCCTGCCAATACATAAGTATGTTCCTGTTTGCAGTTAGAAAAATTACCCAAATTACAATCTGTTTACTCCAACATATGTTGGAAAGTTATAGAAGGGTGACTAGTGCAATCAATCCATTCCTTTTAGCCCTGGATTTGTTTCAGTTTAAAGCAGAAGTATATAAATATACTTGTCCAATGTCTATGCTTTAACCATTCACATTAAGATGTTTTTACGATATAATTTCCTAAGTCTATTTAATATCTTCATTATCATAAAAACTAACCTATATATCCACTTGGTAGACCCAGAATTAAGATGGATCTAAGATGATAGAATTTCCCCTTTAAATAGTCTATGCTCAAATGAATACCATGGTATTATCAATACCATGGGTTATGATAAACTGGTAGACCCAGAATTAAGATGGATCTAAGATGATATAATTTCCCCTTTAAATAATCTATGCTCAAATGAATAACATGGTATCATCAATACCAAGGGTTATCATAAACCAGGATCTTAAAAATTACTATTAGTAATTTATAAAAATTAATAAAATTAATAATTGATTTTTATTTTATTTTTTATTTTAACCAAGCTAAAATGTTTAACGTACATTAAATTACAACATCCATTCTTGATCCACCAAGCCCCAAGAGAATCAAATATTTTTTCACTCTATGCTAGTTTGCATATCACGATATAGAGTAAAGATGGATCTATGCTAGTTTAATTCCCCTATTATTCCCCCATTTAAATAGGCTACATTCTAGGTGAATACCATGGGTCAATACTATGTGCCATTTTTGTGAATACCATGGCTCAATACCATGTGCCATATTTTTATTAATTCTAGGGTTAATAATGGTTTTTTTGCATGGTATTAATAACAATCTAGTCCATGGTATTTGTCCCATAGTATTTTTCCCATAGGTTTCACCTAAATATAACCCATTTTTTGAGTGTTCGTAAATATAAGGTGACTTATGGATTAAATATAAAAAATGTTTTATCTGTTTACCATATCTCTCGTTTATTTATTTTTATTTTTTTACCATACCACTTTTACAAATATGGTATTTGGCCCATAAGATTCACTTAAATAAAACCTCTTTTTTGAGTCTGTTAGCACTTGAAATTTCACCTAGGCTGAGATAGACAAATCTGAAGGCTACATCAAACCATTTCACCTTGTAGCTAGGCCTACGGGGTATGAGAAGGCTCTCTCCGGTCAATCTCGTTAAATTTTCAATGGGAAGAGATGACCAATCAAGGTAACACAGATATTAGGCTAGTAAACTGATTTGAAAGTTGATT
>APFE030515386.1:62401-74766 GCA_000404065.3 Pinus taeda
ATGGTATTTGTCCCATAGTATTTTGCTCATAGGTTTCACCTAAATATAACCCATTTTTTGAGTTTTTTGAGTGTTCGTAAATATAAGGTGACTTATGGAGTAAATAAAAAAAAATAAAAAAAATTGTTTACCATACCTCTTGTTTATTTATATTTTTATTAATTTACCATACCTCTTTTACAAATATGGTATTTGGCCCATGGGATTCACTTAAATAAACCTCTTTCTTGAGCCTTCATAATAGAATGAGGGTTATGGACTAAATATAAAAAGAGGTTTTATTTATTTACCATACATCTAGTTTATTTATATTTTTATTTATTTACCATTTTATTTATTTACCATACCTTCACTTTACTTATATTTTATTTGTTTACACCCTTGCATGTATATAAGGTGACTTATGGAGTAAATATAAAAAATGCTTTATTTATTTACCATACCTCTCATTTATTTATATTTTTATTAATTTACCATACCTCTTTTATAAATATGGTATTTGGGCCCTTGGCCATAGGATTCACTTAAATAAAACCTATTCTTGAAAATGGGCGAATGGATTCACTTAAATAAAACCTATTCTTGAAAATGGGCGAATGGAAGGTTGTAACTCCTAATTTCAAGGGCTAAATTTACCTTTTTTACCCTCTCCCTTAAAATAAGGTGGGCTATTTGAGGTGATTTGTAAAAATGTACTATGATACAAAATATTCGCCCACTAAAAATTTAAAACCCCTTAATTTCGCCAAAGGGCGAACATTCGCCCCTAAAATTATCCTTGCCTGATTATAGACTAGTTCAGTAGAGTGAACTTGTATGACGTGCCACATGTCACTATTTTGACCTTAGGTTTTGAAAATGATACCCAACAAACTACAGTCTATCTTACCTTTGTCACTTCTTACGAAATTTGAATTAGACGATTCGAGAGAGATTTATGATGATTTTTCCAAGGTCACCTATTTGGGATGTAATTCGGGGGCCTACAGAAACCCTAAATGTGTTGGACCGTATCTCTAAAAATTTAGTGAAGAAAAATCTGAAATTCGGGTCCGAGCTTCACCAAGATTTCAGCTCAAATGGGTTTTAATTTCAGAATCTAAAATGTCGTAGAAAACAAATTATAGCGAAAATTCCACAATGCCATGTTTGAGATGGAATTCTGGAGCTTGCACAAACCCTAACTTCCTCAGGTCATATATCTGAAAATATAGCGAGACAAGATCTGAAATTTGGACCCACAGTTTAGAACGATTTTGTCTCAAATGAGTTTTTTTATTTTATAATCTTCTGAAACATTGTAGAAAAACGTTATAGTGAAAAATTCCACGAAGACCTGTTTGGAGCAGAGAAACCCTAGAATGGAAAGCTCTGATACCAAAAGTTATGAAACCAACTCACATAAAGATAGAAAATATAGAATCAACAACTTAGAAATCAATCTCTTCGAGGGGGAAACCTCCTTTACATTACACAAATGAACAGTTCTTGGATGATACAAGTGACAAAACCTTCTTTCTATATATAGGAGTCTAGGGGGTCAAAATATAAACAAAGTCGACCTAACAATGATAATATAAGGACATAAAAATAACAACAGTGGGCTTCTATGGGGCACAATAATAACAATATGGGAACAATAGGGGCACAACAATAACAGTAAGTGCTACAATAACAATACTAATGGGGGAATCACTAGTAATATAGGGACCTAACAAGTACTATCTCTATCTCTCTAATGCCTTGTGGTAGAAGCCACGATTAAAATTCCTTTGCTTGAGAAATGGAGCTCCTTTTATAACTTGACGCATGACCTTTCATATCCTCATAACTCTTGAGTTTCTCTCATGACTTTTCAACTTCTAATTACCTTTGGATTTCCAGATAATTCTTGGACTTCTAAATGAATTTTGGAATAACATATGACTTTGCAATTACATGACCCTTGAGATTACATGTATTTTGGACTTCTTCATGTGACTCTTTTGTCCATACATGACTCTTGGAATTATACTTCTTTATCTTTACAATAATTACATTATTATTTCCAAATCATCATGCGGTGAGAACATGACAAGTCCCTCTCATTGATGACATGGGATTTATTGATAGGTGACAATACTGCCACTTGTATCTTTGATCTTGCATGCAACTTCCATGTTGTTGATGTATTCACCCTCCAAAGGGTCTTTGATCAGATGGAGTCTTTTCAGCTGCTTCAATAATTAGGATTTCAATGTTCTTCATCTTGTCTATCTCGTTTTCTTCATTCTTGAATGCTTCCTTTGACTTTTCTCTTTGCCTAATTTTCTTCATGAATGTTTGCCATGCTAGTTTGGGATACCTACAGCTGAAATCACTCATGGAAAGTGTTGTGGAGGTAAATCCCCTCTGCGAACAAAGGTGATCCCACTAGCCTAAATGGGGTCTAGCAACAATCAAACAACGCTAACACGCAGGTTCCTAATTGAAAATTAAAGACCGATGATGAGGGCCTACCTCGAATCCAACGCTAGTACTTGTAGAAGAGTCATCGCTCCCGTTCTTTCACTCCGACTGGTCACAATCCCCACGATCCTCGTGAACGGACACCTGCACATGCAAAGAATGACACAAATACAAGCCTAAAATCCAAGAGATGCAACTATATATCAGTCAGAAAGGATATAACTCAAACATCATTATAAAGACAATAAGAGTGGAACCATAATATAGTCATCTATTATTATTGATAAACAAAGAAGAATACAACCATAGTTCTGACGTCAAATCCTCCTTTTGCTGAGTGATCAGCAACACATGCCTTGCAAAGCTTGTTGGGAATGGGGAAAAATCCTCTTTCTCCTTGGTTACTTGGACAAGAATCTCCTCACTTGAGATTTAGCCTTATGGGGATGAAGAAGGCCTCTTGTAGCATGAGCTTAGCAATTCTCAGACTTTGGGACTTAGAATTTGGAACTTGGAGAGTAGAATTACTAACTAGCTTGTCAAAGGCAAAAGGAAAAGCTTATATAGAGAAAGGAGAAGGAGTTAGGATCATCCACAGATTCATGGATTGGCTTTATCCCTAAGAAGCTTTCATGAGAGGTGGAGAACTACTTCCCTTCTATGGAAATTGAAGCCCAACTAGAACTAACTCCAGCTGGAATCAGTTCATGAATAGGTTAGGAAGAACCTTAGTAAGTTGGGTTTGTTAAAAACTTGACCCAACTTAGGCTGGCGCGAGGTGCGACTCTGAGACAGAGCGCAAAGCTGGCGCACCTCTTTGGAGGATTTCCCCATTTGGTGCGAGTGTACACTGTGGAACAAACGCCAATGGAAAAAGGATTTTTATGGGTATTTTGTAGAAGGTGTCTTCAGGGCATATGAAGTACATACTCAAGGGGATACAATGCAGGTGTTTTCAGGTTATGTCACTTCTCACAGGTCCTGGAATAAGTTCTCCAAAGTGCGGGAGAAGGGGTAACAGGGGCTGTGACAAATTACTATGTAATAGATGCCCCCTAAAGCATGAGGCCCGAGAGAGAGGGAGGGGTGAAATTTTTTACAAGAACATGGCCAATTGAAAACACTGCCGCCGGAGAACCTGCATGAAGAAGTACAACTGATATCTCAAGTACATGATGTATGTGGTATGGGCGCAACCATCCATAGCAGAGTACATAAAAATCTGGATCCAAGGTATGGGCACAACCATCCAATAAGGATCGATAAATAGACTCAGGCATGGTCACATCCATCTAGTGAATGAGCCATGTAATGATCATAATAATCCACAAAATCGTAACCTGGGTCTCAACAGACAAAATCCAGGGTCTTGCGCTCCATCTCGACCTGAACAAAGTACAAGTTCAATCATGCGAATATGGGATTCGAAGTCGAACATGCAAGAACATCGTCTGATTACCATTCAATGATGAAAATTGTTAATAGACGTGAGAGGTACCACCAATAATGACAATGGTCCTCAAGGTACTATAGGTACAATCTACGGCGTGCGAATCAGTGAGCCGGTGTCGAACACCCGTAGAATCATTCGATCGGAGGCCAATGATGAAAACCTCGCATCGAACATGAAGAACCTGCCATTGAGGTATGCAGGTTCCAAGGCACCTGAAGGGAGTCTCTAGGGCAACTTCCTGGATAATGAGCTGAAGTCGATAGGAAGTGACCTTGATCGAAGGTGGGCCATAATGTTTCCCACATCATTGACACAAGACAAAGAAGGATAAGATGTTTTGTGCGAGGTATCAGAGGGAGGTTGAGTATTCTGCAGAGGTCAACTTCTCTTGAACATATGGGTGGCACGACAATGGACTTGGCAGTATTTGACATCAAATGATCAGGGGTCATGGTGACAGGGCAATGAGCGGATGAGAGGTCAAACAGGATAACCCAAACCCACGGAGGCAAGTGTAAAACAAGATGAGATGTCCCCACCCAGACACAAATGCAAACAAGTGCCATGTTCAAGAGAGACATACTACCGACAAGATAATAATTGTGGTTCCATTTTCCTCACCATTTCTGGCGAGTACCCTGGTTATTTTTTATGACAAGCTTGACGGGGATAGAATATGCTTGAAAGGCGTCATTTCGATGGAATCTAATGTCATTAAGTTTTAACGAGTCTAACAAAGGAAGAACTCGACATCTTTTCATGTTTAGAGAGTTTGAAAAGACAACAGAAAAGGAAACTCCAGGGGTGTCCTTTTTTGTAAAGTTGTGTCTCTCGAGCCCGAAAAAGTATAAAACTGTGCTCGAAAGAATCGTCCAATCATTACGACCGAGGAGTACTTTTCATGAGTAGTGATTTAGTTCTAAAAAAGTAAAAAAGCAATCGAAACCACGTCGTTTCGTAACCATTAGCGAACCTGAAACAAAAGGGTCTGATAATCTTTTCATCTTTACACGGTCGGAAAAGGGTTTAAAGATGACCGCGTCTCATTTACATTTAACAAGTCGAGAAGAAAAACTCGACATTCTTTTCACATTTAGAGAGTCAGAAAAGAGAAAAAAGATGACTCTAGAGTGACTTTTTTGTGGATTTACCAAGTCCAAAAAAGTATAAAATACAACTCGTTTCATCCCCTAAGTCGCACAAACATCTTTCGCTGCACAAGAAACCAATGTAAAATCCATTTTCGACGCAAATATAAATTAAAATATTCATAAAATGACTTTTGAAACCTATTGAGGGTCAAAAAAGTTATAAATAGGTGAAAATGGTAAAAAACAAGAATTACTTTTCACTTTTACCATTTGAGAGCGACATTAGAGCTTTTGGTGTGCGATCTTCAAGCGACGATTGCGACAAATCCAGTTGACCATTCGGAGCGCCGTCAGTGCCAGGTAAGAGGCCTCTTTCCCCACTCCATTTTTATCCGTTTCGAATTTTCTTTAGGTTATTTTATCATCCTACATGGAGGAGATTTTAAAAATGGGGGTTGCGCCCATTGACGTGGGTTTCGGGCACGGACCCGCGCCAATGGGGCAACTTTCCCTAAAGGCTCGCGCCCATGGGCACAACTGTTTTAGAAACAGTCGGGCCAATAGTCGTGCAGATTTTTTGCTTAAATTTTAACAATTTAAAACGATTTCACTGCATTTTTAAGTTACACAAGGGTCTAATTCAATGCTTTGGTCTTGTGGTTGCAGGGAAATACGCGAAAATGATAGTCATATGGAGGGAACGAGAACACGACCAAGTGGACACACTGGCTTTAGCAGATGAGGACTGCATGGAAGCTCTCAGAGCTTGTGGGCTTAAGAAATACTTCCTACTGTCCTATCTATGAGCTCAGCCAGAGTTCTCGCAGTATTTGATCAACTTATGGGATGTACAGGAACAAGTGTTCTAGATACGGGACCAAGTATTGGAATTAGATGTATCTGACGTCTATTTCCTCACTAGACTATCGCGTAGAGGGCCGGTGCCCTGATTTACTGGTAGTAGGCCATCCGGGGAGAAGATGGAAGAGGTGAAGGCTCGAGTTTGCCTAGGGGCAAGATATGGGTCGGGCAGCTCGAAAGTGGACATCCCCACTATTTAGGACCTGACGCTCAGAGCTTTACTATTCACCATCACATGAGTTGCGGGGCACAGGCGCCCCACGAAGCTACGAAGAATCACCTAATACTGGCGATAGAGTGCCTTAGCCCGACTATCTTCAATTGGGCGTCAGAAGTGATGACCAATATGAAGAGGCAGTTAACAAAGGCCAAACACAGCAAGCTGCAACAGTTCGGGTATGAATCCATCTTGGTGACATTATTCTTGGAACATGTTTAGATCTTCCAAGGCCAAGGGGCCTTTGTTCCTGACCCGGTACCTCGAGAGCAGAGGATGGCTCGTTGGGCGGCACTGATGCCGAGAGGGTGTGGCGGTCAGTAGATGTCATTCAGACCTGATTTTTTTGGGTGGCTTCGCCGCCAAATGATTGTGGTGGAGGATTGGCCGTATGTGGGGACAGACTTCACCGGTGACCCTGACCTCCCATTGCTGGAGGGAGAGGATTGGGATGAGGAGATAGGTATGACCTCGTTTTTTGATTTTGTATTTTTATGATTTTTTTTTTGTTAATACGTGCTTGCTCTAATAACATTTATATGCATATGCAGATGTCGGCCTAGAGCGTCCAGCTGGCATGTCTCCCATTGCGAGGAGACACCAGGCAGCAGTAGCAGATCCTCAAGAGGAGGGTGGTGACAGAGGAGAGCTCATTCAGAACCTCGAGGCTATCACTCGAGGGATTCCAGATTATGCTCGGCTAGCGGATGTCCTCCTAGCGTACCAGAGGCACATGGTGTGGGTGCCGACTCGCATCCACTGACTCTTGAGACGTTTAGTGCAAGCGGTGATGTGCTACCATGAGCACCACCGGGACTAGATATCTAGGCTTTCTTTTCTATGCATATTTTTTGAGAGACATGTTGTCTCCGGATGTACTAAGAGAAACATGTATTATTTTTTGATGATGCACACAGTGCAAACATTTGGACACACACACACACATATATATATATACATATGTTTTATGGTTTATTGTGTTTTATGCTTCTTATGCTATTTTGAATTACATGTTATGCAAATGCCTATCCAACACATAATTAGCTAATGCATCGGTTAACGTATTAAATCGTCTTGGAATATGTTGATAAGTAATGAAATCAAAATCCCTTTCTAACAACTTAACACGTAAATACAACCTTAAAATTCGATGGTCTCTGACGGACTAACGCCCGTTAAGCTGGTGGACGACAAGCTGAGAGTCCAAGTTCACAACCAATGTTCGAATACCGAGGTTAATTGCCTCAGCAAGTAACTCAACCACAACACTATACTCAACAACATTGTACGTTGTACAACACAGAAAAACCCCTTGAAGGTCTACTAACTCACCATGAGGATCGTAGATCACCCATGCCGCAGAGGACAAGTTGCGTGTACTGCGGGAGGCACCATCAGTGAAACCAACGTAAGGCGATCCATACATCTGTCCAAGAAGAAAAAAGACAAAATAAGCAGCAATCACGCTGACACACCAAGATAAAAACATGGAATCATGCACACACAACACACTTGCTGAAAGCACACGTATGTACAAAAAATAAAGTGCACGCATGATACTTGTTCAAGTCAAGGCCATCTTGGAACCTACCCTATTGCATTGCTGTGTGACCCTCCTAGATAGTGTAGGCATCATCTCGGCCCGTTTTGTAAAATGATCAACTGCACCGATGATCTTCCCATGGCCCCAGGCTGAGTGAGGGTTACAAGCTAGACGATCAATGCCCCCTTTTGCAAAGGGGTCGAGGGTAGCAACAATGTGCAATGGGGGATCAGAACGAGTAGAAATCAAACTGAGTGAAGCGAGGTTCCGGGGTGGGAGTGAAAAGACACCCATGAGGGCAAGGTCTTTAAAGAGCCCAGCTCCCACACTCTTAAATGGAGTGGATGTATGCTCCATAAAAGGCACATTGCCTTCGGAAGAAGAAGCGAAGAAGGAGAGTTGGTCTACCATGAAAATTTTCCCCTGATGAGGGAAACGAATGACACGAAAGAGGGATGAAGCCATGGCATGCATGACATATGTCTATCTCCGGCCCAAAAGGAGGTTGTAAGTAAGATTAGCATTGACAACTTCAACTTCCACTTCAACGGTCTTCCCTTCCAAAGTAGTCGGCAATCATTGGAGGATACCGTAAGGGCGAGATTCTCTCCCGTCAAAGGCTTCCAGCGTTGTTGGAGACTGACTCAAAGTCGGAGACCCAATTGCCTTCCAACAAGCAACATACATAATGCAAGTTGACGCGCCTTCATCAATAACTGTACGATGAATCATTTTTGAATTGATGATGACTTGAATGAGGAAGGCAATCTGGTGAGGCAATCTTGGTACATGGATCTCGAGATTAAAGGTGATCAAATCCGAGTCGACCGGGTCAATGCCACCGATGGCCGATAGCAAGGACTTCCTCTTGGGGGGGCAGCTCTGGAGAACTTCTAAAGCGGACATAGTTGATGGAGCCTGAGCTAAGTCCTCAATGATGTTGTAGTGCTGGGCAGCATGAGCATTTGGGTTGTAAGATGATCTCCAGAGTACACCTTTAGGAGGGGGTCAGAGAGGCATCTCAGTGCTAGGTCTCTCGATATGGAGTGGACCAACACTGGAGGGAGGAGAACTTGAGGGGACCTCAGGCTCCTTCCTGGTGGATGACGGATATTCCTTTGCTCGAGTTGTAATATGAACAGGAATGGTTCCAGCCATGAACACTTGGGAACCAAAGGGAGAAGAAGATGAGGATGGATCAGCCACCATCTGGGTTTCCTATGAGGGGAAAGGTTCTTCAGAACCGCAGGAATCCCAGGAGCACCTTTCAATAAACGACTAACTTCAGACTGCCTTGGGCAGTCTTTGGTATAGTGATCCTCGTCACAGACAAGACAAGGATACTTCGGTTTAATTTTGGCTCCTTCCTCGGATGGAGGTTTAGGGGAGTCCTGTTTGGGTTGCTCATATTTATTCTTCGCTTTCCCCTTTTTCCTTCATTTCGAGGTTTTATCCGCCATGGTGGACTGGATGACATTGACCTCGGAAGTATTTTCGGAATTAGATACACCTTGAGAAGTGTTTTCATTTGAAGCATTCGATTTTTGCTTCCCAGGGTTCGCGGATGATTTCTTCGACGACGAATTTACAGAGCCAATAACACCGTCAATAGATGGCTTTGGTGGAGTTTTGGATGTTCTGTGTGTCAGGGCATCAGGCAAATACTCATATAAGTTACCTAACTGAGAATAAACTAAGTCGAGGTATTGAGCACAGGCGATAACTTGGTCTTCAGTTACACAAGCTCCCATAGCAATGTCTCGTGCCATTTTAGGGACAAAGGAGGTCGTGAACCAATCAGTTAGGAGTTGATCAGGAATCCAAAACTTGATCAACCGATGACGCCATCTCCATTCATGTATATGATCGGATATGTGCATGGCCGTGTCCTGTTTGAGAGACGTGAGGAGATGCGTCCCTGTCTCATACCGAATGGGTAACTGAAAATGAGTTAGGAATGCCATTGCCAACGAGTTGAAATCTTGAAAAGATGCGCGAGTCAACTCGATGTACCACTTAGTAACCGAGCTGATGAGGGTCCTTTGGAACAAGTAGAGCTGGAGTGAATCATCAAGCCATGAATTGGATGAACACCAAAGGTGGTAAGTCATAACATGGGCTTGAGGATCTTCTCCAGCTTTGCCGTCGAATTTGGGACAATTGTCGGGAATCTTAGTTGGAATTGGTGGCCATAATGGATTATGAAGGATAGGATCATTAGTCAATTTAGATACATCTCGTAGTTCCAACATTGCTAAAAATGGTAGCTGAGGATTGAAGGACATCTGTGGCTGTGGATACGAGGTAGCACCAGAGTTCCAACCAGTTGCTGGTTGCCCCCATTGATTTTTTCCGTACGGACTAGGCCCATAAGGGTTCTATCTGTAGGGATTTTTTCCATAGGGGTTATAGCCATAACCGGATGGTTGACCTTGGATCTTCCCCCCAACACCCCATTGATTACCAACCTAACCTGCAGGAGCAACATACTGTTGTTGGTAATTTTGATAAGGAGCGGCTTGCATCTGTTGATAATTTTGGTATGGGGAAAACTGAGCTTGCCTCTAGGGTTGTTGGCAACCATACGATTGCTGGGCTCCATACTGAGCCCGGGGACTAGGCTACGCTTGGTAAGAAGGTTGGGATTAAAACCCACCTTGCATTTGAAGACTAGTTTGAGTTTGGGGCTGAAAACCGAGTTGAGCTTGAGAAGAAACCACCATCTGCATGCCCGGTTGAGCAGGCCCAGAAAGATGTCCTTGAGAGGATGGAGATTGGGCCACCTGGCCAGAAGGTTTCCCTGGTTGAGCTTGGGATGGGCCCACTTGCCCAGAAGGTTGAGCTTGCTGGGTGTTAGGTTGTCCTTGTACAACCAAGGGTTATCCTTGCGGAACAGATGGCTGAGCGGACTGAACGGTTGGTTGATCTTGGGGTGGAACAACCTGTCCAGATGGTTGACTAGGCTGAGCAATGGGTTGGCCTCGCTGCATGTAAGGCTGACCACCCTGCCCAGAAGGGTACCCTTGCTAGATTCCAGGTTGTCCTTGTTGCACATAAGGTTGTCTTGGATTCCCATAGGGTTGACCGGAGGGGTATCCCTGTTGGGCTCCAGGTTGTCCTTGTTGGATATAAGGTTGTCTCGGATTTCCATAGGGTTGCCCAAGATAGGTGAAAGACGGACCACCATAGGTCGAAGGTTGTCCCTGGAAGGGTTGTCCTTGTGGGCCTCCAAGCTGCCCTGGATAGGTTTTCCCGTAATACTGCTACCTGGAAGGTTGCATGTAAGATAACTGATCTTGATATGATGGTCCTTGGTAAGGCTGTCCTTGATCTGGATAGAGCGCTTGGCCACCACCATAACCAGTGGTACCCCAAGCGATGCTTAATGGGACCGATACCTCAACCGCAGGCTGAGATGGCAAGGACATATACAAATGATGCCCTATGGGGTCATAATAACGAGTTGGACCTTGCGCGCCCGGATTCTGGACGACATGAAAATACTGATTATATGCCTCCCCTGTTGGAATGGGACCAGAAGAAGGTGGGGCACTAAGTGCAGGATGGACAACTCTGGGTGTATGTGCTGACTGGCCACTATGTATTGGACCGTGGGACGGACCAGCAACAGTAGTTACAATCGAAGACGCTGTAATGACACAAACAACCGGTGTTGAAGACGCTACACAAACAGTCGAAATAGTCGGAACTGACGTGACAACTATATTGTGAACTTGTGAAACAAAAGATCTCGTAGTGGGAGTGATGTTGTGATCCCACATGGTACCTGACGAGGAGTTCCTAGAACCCATAACATCCCTGAAAGCCTTATAGCGTAAGGGTACTGTGACACTGAGAGGGGTGACAGTGAAGGCCGGAGTTATAACCGGGGATGTGGCTGGGATAGGAGTCTCGAAACTTGACAAAACAGGTGTCTCACTCGCTATAGGAGATGTGTCATCCATGTCAGAGGAAGACATCGGGACCAAAACATCAGGGGGAGTAGAAGGAAAGTCCTCTTCGTAAGGCTCCCAAACAGGGTTCCAAAATAGATAATGAAGATCGTCTTCTGGAGCACGAGAGTTCAACGGTTGGACACTTGGAATAATAGGAAAAGTGTCACCACAAACTGGTGTGTTAGGAGCAGTAGAAGAAGGAGACCCTTGGTCACTAGGGATGGGAGACGGGATCGATGGATCCGCCAGGATGATTCGATTCAAAAAATCCTAGACAAGCTAACGAGAAAAGACCCTACTCAAACTAACGTAAACAAGATCTAATAGGGTAAGTGTGAACGTGGCCGAATAAATTTTAAGACACCAGGACATAACTTGACCTTTTCATCTTTAAAGAGTCGAGAAAAGGACAAAAATATGACTCTAGTCGCCTTTGAATGTTTAGTGAGCCCGAAGTGAAAAATGCTCAGGTGAGTCTTTTCTTTTAGGGAATCTGAAAAGGATCAAAAAGTGACTACTCTGGAGAACTAGGCAAAGAGTTTACCAGACAAGCCGTAAAACTGCATATACACCTTAGAAATCATATGAAAACCAAGGACTTTCCGTACGGCAGTCAATATTCCCGAATGCTGTGTTCGGTGCGTTACGGGCTGTAAGGCAGCAAGCACGGCTTCCTGTGGATTAAGGATGATAACCTAGTGGAGTCTCCCCATATACTCAATGGTACGTGGGAGCACAAGTCCGTACTAGACCACAGTTGAGTCACAAAAGGAGGAATCACCCAACCTTGAGTGGA
>APFE030515391.1:0-15431 GCA_000404065.3 Pinus taeda
TTCATTCTCTCCTCAGTATTATCGACACTTGATCCATGGCTTGACACCCGATTGGTCCATGAATTCTATTTAAAGCGCATGGAGGGTCATTTGTAGGTTTACCGTGCATGAGAGAAGCTTATGTAAATTTTCATTCTTTTATTAATAAATTGCCTGTAGTAGCCACGTTGGCGCAGGCCGTGGACTGTTTCCCTCTCTGAGGGTTTTAACCACGTCAAAATACTGGTGTATTGATCTGTGATCTGTTTGTGAGCGGTGTCCTTTTGGTGTTCTGTCTGAGGAACTTACCCTGTAAATTCCTACATCAAGATAGACAACCAAGAAATCATGGATTTCCTTAGCAAATTCAATGTCCATGGCCCTTTGAAAGGTGGCACCAGCGTTCTTTAGCTCGAAAGGCATTTTAACATACTTAAATGTTCCCCACGATGTGGTAAAGGCTGTCTTGTCTTGGTCATCCGGGTGAACAAGTATTTGATTGAAACCTGAAAATCCATCCAGTAAAGAGATTCTAGATGACCCCACTACTCTTTGTAGGATGTGGTCCATTTTGGGCAGAGGATAGTGGTCTTTTAAAGAGACTTGGTTAGTCAACCAATAAATGGTTAGAGGTTTCGATAGAAGAAGTGCATAAGCAACATCTAAAGGGCCCGTGGAAGCTTCTTTTATTCAGATTTTCTCCTGTTGGTGCCTTTTTATGCATGAGTAACCAAGTGAAGAAATTCACCATTGGAAGGAAAAATGGAGACCAAGCGGATTTCCAGAGCTTTGGAGTCAGCAGAGATGCGTGTGTGGCTTGTAATGAGGAGAATCTTTGAGCTGCTGTATAAATTTCGGTTCTTCCCCACCCCCATTTATCTTTGGATGTACGATGGACTGGGGCAAGGCCAGAAAGTGCTTCACAGAGCAAGTTTTTTTGTGTTTCCAGAGGGTCAGGAATCCCTGGAAAAGTCCATCCTGCCCAATTCCTTTTGCTGTCCCAAGAACATATGTCTGCAAGCCGGAGAAGTCCTTTGTTCACTAGCCAGATTTTTAAATCGTTACAGGAATTTAGAGTGGCCAATGGGGCATTCCCTTGAATGGAGTCCTCCCAAAGTAATGTTCTCTACCCATTACCCGGTATTCTGTGTAAATGTTGTTGTATATGGTCGATGCTTCTTTTGACTAGATTCCATATTGTTGTTCCTGTTGGAGTAGAAGCAGTGGTGAGGTTTCTCAGGGAGCCTCCCTTTAGTTATTTCTTCCAGAGGATCTTGTTGACAAGATGACTTTTATCTGCATACAATTTCCATATGATTTTTCCACCAAGAGCCAAATTTGCTAAGCCTGGGTCCCGTATTTGTAACCCACCTTGATGGAGTGGTCTATTCAAGATATCCCATCTTACCAAATGTAACTTGCTCTGATTTCCCTTGCCCCCATTCCATAGGAAGTCCCGAAGGAGTTTGGAGATATGTTCAGTGATAGACTTAGGAGCTAGCAGAAGGGAAGACTGGAAGATGGGAAGGGCGGAGAGGACTGCCTTTATCAAAACCAACTTCCCTGCCTTTGTTAGCCATTGGCCTCCCCAATATGCTATTTTTGCTTTTATCTTGCTAATTACTTCAGTCCATAGGGAGGGAGGGCTTGTTCCCAAGGTTAAGGGAAGGCCTAGATATTTGATCTTTTCCCACTTGTCATACCCAGGGAATCCCAATATGCAGGAAATTCAAAGGATAGTAGGGTGATCTACATTCCAGCCATAAACCGCACTTTTTCTTTTATTAATCAAGGCTCCTGTGATTAAACAGAAGTTTTGAAGGATTTCTTTGAAAGCCTTTGCTATCTTAATCGAGGCCCCTCCCAAAATGTGAGAGTCATCCGCAAAGAGAGTGTGATTTATGGGGTCCACCCCTCTTGTTGCCTTGATACCTGGGATAGTGCCTACTTCCATTTTTGTTATCAATTTTCTTCTAGGGATTCTGCCAACAAGATATAAAGAAAGGGGGACAATGGGCATCCTTGGCGTAGCCCTCTAGAAGCTTGGAAGAAGTCAGAAAGTTTTCCATTGACCAAGGGGGCTATCCAAGGTCTGTGTGCACAGGCTTTTATCAAGTTGACAAAATCAACACTAAAACTGAAGGAGAGGAGGATTTTATAGAGAAATGAGAGTTTAACTTGGTCAAAAGCATTTGACATATCCAACTTGATGAGCATACCTTTTTCCTTTCGAGAGTGGCTAGAGTGGAGAGCTTCTTACACTTGGATCACATTGTCTATGAGGTGCCTTTCTTTGACGAAACCACCCTGCAGAGGGGAGATCAGGTTCCCTAACAGAGGCTTGAGTCTATTGGCTAAGAGTTTGGCAAGGATATTGTAGGAGGAATTGCAAAGAGAGATTGGCCGAAATCTGTCGAAAGCCTCAGGGTTAACTTCTTTTGGGATAAGGACGAGGAAGGTGGAGTTGGTGCACCCTCCCACTTTGGCTTTCTTTTGGAAGGCTTTTACCATTCTGAGAAGATCAAGTTTTATTACATTCCAGCAAGCTTTGTAGAAATGTATGGTGAAGCCATCTCGCCCAGGTGCTTTATCCGGCTGCAATGACCAAATGACTTCAACTATCTCTTTTTCAGAAAAAGGCTTCATTAACCCAGTGTTTACATTTGCAGCGATAAGAGGGGGATGTTTGATGGAAAATTGGCAACCAGGTCATCATCGGAAGAACCGTCCTCCTGGAATAGATTCTGATAGTGGGTTGTGGCTTCCTGTTTTATGAGAGACTGCCCTTTGATAACTTCCCCCTCCCTGTTGGATATTTCAAAAATGTGATTTCGAGAGAGACGGGCTTTGCATTGTCTATGAAAAAAAGGTGTGTTTTTATCTCCAACTTGGAGCCAAAGGCTACGAGACTTAAGGCGCTAGTATTCCTCTTCTTGTCGAAAGGAGAGAAAGGAATTGAACTGGGCGTTCTGTTCAATGAGCAACTGTGCTTTAGTGATTTCAGCTCCTTCCATGCCTGATTGAATCTCAGCTAGAGCCTGGACTGTCTCTTGTCTATGGCTCATAGGAGTGGAAAGGGGTTTTTTTTTTATCAAAATTTTAATGCAGCCTTAATCTGTTTGA
Organism: Pinus taeda; assembly: GCA_000404065.3. Taxonomy (NCBI): domain Eukaryota; kingdom Viridiplantae; phylum Streptophyta; class Pinopsida; order Pinales; family Pinaceae; genus Pinus; species Pinus taeda. The sequence continues at coordinate 3,103 of APFE030515391.1, forward strand.
GTTTCTATTCCCACACGAAGCTGAGGGATCCTTCAATTGGTTGTGCCTAAACGTCAGCCACTATGTCCATGAAGCCCTCTCTCGATACCCATAGAGGGTTGCATATAAAGGGAATAGGGCCCAAGTCCTCCTCTTTCTCTATCGGCAACGAGATGGGGTTATGATCAGATGTTATTTTGGGAAGGATTTTTGAAGAGATCAAATGCTTCCCCTCTAACAGAGTACTTTGAACTAGAAACCGGTCTAAATGGGCAACAATGTTGGCATTACCAACTCTATTGTTGGTCCAGGTATAACGACCTTTCTTAGGTTTGTGGTCCAGTAGATCCCACTCGAGAATCAGAGACTCCACTGAGGCGTGAAAGGGATCTTTACACCATACTCCACCTTTTTTCTAATTTGGGTCTAGAGTGATGTTAAGATCCCCCGCCATAATGATGTTTTGGGGAGCATATATTTCTAGGAAGTTTGAGAGAGAATTCCAACAGTCCTTCTTTTCTAAAAAATTAACAGGAACATAAAGATTGAAGAGAGCTAGAGAAATCTTACTTGGAAGGTAAAGAAGATCAGTATATATCCAGTGTTGGGTTGCGAATGAGCTATTAAGATGGAACTTATCCTCTGACCAAAGGGTTACAACGTCCCCTGAAGTACCTTTGGCGTTGACTGCTTTTCCTGAGTTCTTTTTCCATTTGGTTGACTTAAAGATAGAAGAGCATCTTCTTCTATCTTTGTCTCTTGGAGCAGGAGAATGTCTAAGATTTCCATTCTTAAAAAGTCTTTTACAGCTTCAGCTTTCAGTGGGTTTCCCAGACCCCTGCAATTCCGAGACAATCTGCATTATTTACTAGAGGGGGTCGGTGAAGACCCACCCTTTGGGGGTCTGTTCCTTGTGTTCCTACCTAGAGACATTTCGATTATGGACTAACTGCCCTGCATCTTTAGTCACTCCGCCTCTTCTTCTCTGATCTCCTTGCGAGACTTCCTTCCTACCTTTTTGTTGGATTTCTTGAGGGGTTCATCTTCGGAAGAACCAGGACTATCTATTAGCGTTTTCTTTTTGGTCATTTCTACATAAGAAGGTAGGGAAGTGGCGCCTCCTGGAGGGCCTTGCTTTTCCTATTGGATTGCATCTATATAGGGGGTTTCTAGAATGGCTTCTACAGTTTGTTCCTGAGATCCTGAGTTTATTTCTGCATCTGCTGTCTAATCCATATTCTGTTGCACCTCTCCCTCTTCAAGTTCTGGTTGGTCTTTTGGAGGGTTTAAAGCAGCAAAAGGATTTGTTGAGATGGTGGCCTTTGTTGTGGCTTGATCTACGGTTAAACTCTTCCCAGCAGAGGGTCCTCCGATCTCTGGATTCCCTCCTTTCCTTTTCACTATGGTGGTCTTTTTGGTAGTGGTGGTTTTTTTGGCTTGCGCCCACTATTCACCCTTTTCTTTTTTAGATTCTTCCTCAATTTTCTTTTTGCAGTTTCATGCGAAATGACCATAGCCATGACAATGTCGGCACTTGAAGGGGAATTGTTCATAATCTAGTTCCTGAATGTGAGACCAGCCAACTATGGTCAACTTGATCACTTCGAGCAATCTTATCTCCAGATCGACTTCAACACATATTCTGGCACACGAATATTGTTCTCTCCTTTCAACCCTATCAATGTGTTTTCCAAATTTGTTCCTGATTGTTTCCATAGATTCCAAGTTCCAACAATGAAGAGGAAGATGAGGTAACCTTACCCAGACAGGGATGGCTGAACGAATGTCCTGGGAAGGATCAAAGTCTGGCATCCATTTATTCAAATAGAGTCCTTGGGGGCCCATGAAATATGGACCATTTCGGAAAATAAGATCTCAATCCTCTGCTGATTCGAAAACAAAAACATAATAACCTCTGCCTACCATGTGGCTTCGTATTCCTTCAGAGACAAGGGGCCTCCAGTTTCGTTGGACCCATCCATCAATAGCTTTGGGAGAGGGCCAGAGACATGTGAATTGTCCAATGAGCCCTCGTTTAGCCAGGTTTAGCGCAGTCAGGCACGAGTATTCCGCATGCAACTCTATCGAAGGGATGGATTCGACTTTCTTAACAAATTTCTACTGGTTCGAGTTTGCTTTCCTCTTGCCACAGGAGGCTACCAATCTCTTGAAGGTGGCAATCTCAGGAGGGGGGGAGGGGGGGCCCCCTCCGACGTCCATATGGTTGGACTCAAAATCTTGATGAGGAGGCTCACCGCACAGAGCTATCTCCACACACTGGATGGTCTCAACAGCGGGAAGTTGCCGAGAGAGCTCAGGAGGAGTGACGGGAGTAGAGCGTGTTCCAGAGCCAAACCCTAATCTCGTAGCAAATTCCCGTCCTTTCAAAATGGGAATTATTTTGGAATTTTAATTCTTTAAACTGATTCTTAGAGGTTTCTTTGTTATCCTCAGAATTGTTTGCATAGGTTTTTGAACTAGATTCTCTCTTAATAGATCCACGAAAACCAAAGTCTGATTTGATGGAGGGAAATCTTTGACTGTTAAGAAGATTGTCAAATATCTTGGTACTATCATGGAATTTCAAATCTTTGCCTTTTTCTATTAATTTACCTTTTAGAATGCTTACCTCAACTTCCAGCCTTTGACATTGATCTAACTTTTCCACATACTGCTTCTTCATTCTTTCTTCAATATTTCTTCCTTCTTCTAGTTGTGTTCTTAACTCAATAATCTCTTCTTTAAGCCCATTCTCTTGTTCTTCAAATACTTGAAGTATCTCCTCATATCACTTGTTTGACTTTTCAAGATCTAATTTGAGAGAGATGGTCTTTGCTTCAAGTCCTTCAAAATATTGTTTCCTTTCGTTAAGTTGTTCTACAACTTTTACTGATTTATGATCCCTGTTTTCTCATTCTTGCAACTTATTCTCAAGACTGTTAATCTTTTTTAAAGTAGAAGTATGTTTTCTTCTAAGATTTGGTACTTCTTCTAACCTATCTTCTTCTGAATTAGTAACTCCATCTAATATAACAAAGGTTGTCTCATGATCACTCTCATCTTTTGATAAACCATAGCTTCTTCTAGATTCATTTGATATCTGAGAAAGAGGATTACTTGTCGGCTTACTTGATGAGGAATTTTCCTTTACATGTTTTCTTTCTCCTTTGTAGATGACTTACAAATTATCCCATACCTCCTTTGCAATTTCACAATTCATAATTTTCTCTAATACAAAATTAGATAGGCAACAATAAATTGCTTTTAATGCTTGATCATTCTTTTGCAATTCTTCACCTTGTGGGGGAGTTTTAGTTTAACCGTTACATACTAAATGCCAAACATCAAATCCAAGTGCCATTAACTTAGACTTCATGCTTTCTTTCCATTCCTGATAGTTAGTATCATTAAGAACAAGCATACCTTCATTATCTAGAGGGATAAACTATACACTTGCAGAGGTTGCTCAGGCTTAAGCAAGCATTGTATTTCTTCTCTATTCTTTGATTAATGTAATACATATAGGAAGGGGTTTTGAGCAGTTGCTTTCCACTAGATAAATATCTATGTATATGTGTTAAATTTGTGTGCATGTTATGATATGTGTTCTCGATTATGAATTTCTTTCTGCAGATGAGTAGAGTAGATTTGAGTCTTATGGTTTAGTAAATTTCATAAGCAGTTTCAAATCTACATAGAATCTCTACAACCCATAAGAGGTATGACTGCCATGTAGGTAAGTTGCCATGTCACTTGTATGGATGTTGACACGGCAAGGAGAGAGTAAGCGCCTCCAGAAACTTTAAAAAGCCATATTTTTGTGCTTAAAGCTTAGAAGTACCTTTAAATTTGTGCCTAAAAAAGAAATTTCATAGCATCCTTAATGCTACTTAAGGGATTGGGTATGTTACAAGAATGACCTCAAAGAATGTGCCATGTGCATGTGCCAAGCAATGAAGTAACCTCTAATGCATGCACCCTAAGAATGTGTGCAAAGAAATGGAGCACTCTAGATAATTGTGTATAAAGGGTGACATATTATCTAAAGATAAGCAAAAAAAAAAACTAAACCATGTACCACAACAATCAATAAATCCAATGCTATAGCCCTATTAATGCAAGGGGGCAATATATGCCACCCATTAGATTTATCTAAGTACATTATCCAACACTATGGTGTTATTAATGCGAGGGGTAGTATATACCACCCATTAGATTTATTCAAGTACGTTGAATATATGCCACCCATTAGATTTATCTAAGTACATTAACCAATGCTATAACGCTATTAATGCGAGGGGGCAGTATATACCACCCATTAGATTTATCCAAGTACATTATCCAACGAGTGATATATATTGCCCCCACACATTAATGAGGCTATAGCATTTGATTTATTGATTGCCATGTACCACAATGCAAAACCAAATGCTCAAATCATCACATCATATAAAGAACCATGGACACAAAGAAAGGGAATTCTAGGAATATGTGCACAAGTGGAATGCCACTCAAGATATGCACTTTGCCCATAAAAAGCATGCACCCTAGATATGTGTACCAAAAGTGTGGAGCACTCCTATAAAGAACATCTCAACCATCCAAACAACCATCATTAATCTCCAAGTCCGCACATACTAATATGAAGCACTAATATAACATGAAACTCCAAAGGAAAAAATCCACATAATGCATCATAACATACTTGGATCAAATATTCAATTTGGAAATAAATAAATCTCATATTATAAGTATAGCATAGATAAATGAATACCAAAATTTGTTTTAGTTTAATTTTTAAGTGTGGCCAAATCCGTGTTAAAATAGACTTCAGAATCATATAAAATTGGAATGCGGATGAAAAAGTTCACGAGCTTGAAAGGGTTTTATTGTAGCGAGCAAAGTTGAGAACTGTAAATATAATGGGAAGGAAAATGAAAGCGAGGCCTAGTACAATTGACATGGAAAATTATAGAACATTAGTATTGTTGGATACATGGAGCAGCAGATGCAATGCAATAGGTTGCAGAATCAGCTTATCAAAATTTGTAACCACAAGTTGCAGAATAAGCTTATTGAATTTGTTAATTACAGGCTGCTAGAACATCACAGATGGAGATCAAAAGAAGAAGAATACTTTTCTCTTTTCTCACTCAAGCAACAAAAGGAATAAATTACAGAAGGAGATGGGTAGCATGGAAACCCATTTCCTGTTGTTTTATAAACTGGGTTCAATATAGAATTAGTTGGAGAAGCATCAGTAGCTCTGTTGCCCTTTCGTCAAACACGGCCTCAACAAGCCATGTCGATTCTGGCAGAGAAGAGGAAGAGCTCGTCAAACAAATATGTGGGCAGCTGCAACAAAGAAGATGGGCTTCAGTCCAGGCTGCAACGAGGTCTCTGGTCCTATTGAGAACCTGCAACACTACTCCACAGGCTCTTTTCAGGGCTTTCATGACTACCCCCCAATCAAAACCAGCGGTTCTTAACCTGGTCATGAATGCCTATGTAGAGGTCAAGATGATAGCAGAAGCCGCAGAAACCTTCTACGTTATGAAAGAACATGGTATTCTACCCTCTCTTTCATCGTGCAATTTTCTTCTTGAAGCTTTGGTTGTGTCTAGGAAGACTGAAAAGGCTTGGGAGATTTTCTCTGAGATGATGAACATGGGTGTTGCTCTCGATGTATTTAGTTTTAATAAAGTAATTCATTCTTTCTCTAGGGAAGGGAGATTAGATGAAGCAATTGGATTGTTGTCTAGAATGGATCAAATGGGTTACAAGCCTGATACATTTTCTTACAATGTGATCATCAATGGTCTCTGCAAAAGGAGGCATATGGAACGAGCCGGGAAGATTTTTAATGAGATGTTAAGCAGAAGGTTGTCTCCTAATTACATCACTTATAATACTCTGATTGATGGTTATTGTAAAATTGGGAGTCTAGAAGATGCTTTTGAGATCTGGGGTCGTATGCTGGCGCAAGGTCTGACTCCAAATTTAGTCACTTACAATTCCTTGATCAATGGGCTCTGCAAGAGTGGTAGGGTTGAACAAGCAAAAGGGCTCTTGAACGAAATGCTGAAGCGGAGATTGGTGCCAGACAATGTCACCTACAGCATATTGATTGATGGGCATTCGAGGCTTGGAGACATTCATGGTGCTCTGGAGCTACACAGGCAAATGGTAAGGGATGGTTTTGCAATTAGTATTTTTACATACAGTGTTTTGCTCAATGCAATCTGTAAACAAGGTAAAATGAGGGTAGCAGAAGAGCTTTTTGATGAAATGATTAGAAGGGGCTTGGCTCCTGATGAGGTTGTTTATAACACCCTTATTGATGGGTACTCCAGTCTAGGGAATATGGACGAAGCTCTCCGGTTACATCAGGAGATGGGAAAACGAAGCATCATGCCGACTGTCATTACTTATAATTCATTAATTAAGGGGCTTGCTAGGACATCTAATATTGAAGAGGCTCTGAAGCTCTTGAAGGAGATGTATACAGTCGGTTTGGTCCCAGATACTGTTACATATAATACATTGATTGATGGGCATGCTAAGAGTGGTAACATTGAGGAATGCTTCAGACTGCTCGACGAGATGCAAGAAAAGGGTCTCACACCCGTTGTTATAACATTTGGTGCGTTGATAAATGGATTATGTAAAGAAGGTAGGTTGCAGGAAGCTGAAGATCTTTTGAAGGAAATGACGAGTAGAAATATTTCACCAAATAGACAAGTCTACAACACACTGATCGATGGATACTGTAGATTAGGTCACATGCAGGAAGCATTCAACTTGCATAATGAAATGCAGAGAAATGGCATTACGCCAAATATTATTAGCTATAATGCACTCATAAATGGGCTTCGAAAGGAAACCAAGATGGTGGAAGCAGAAGATCTTTTGACATCGCTAGTCGATGAGGGTTTGACTCCAGATGTTGTTACATACAACTCGATTATTGATGGCTACACTAGCTCAGGTGATACCCACAAAGCTTTTCAGCTTTTCCAGGAGATGCAAAAGAAAGGCCTTGAGCCTACTACCATTACATATCATGCATTAATGGATGGGCTGTGCAGGGAAGGAAAAATGCAGAAAGTAGAAGAATTATATAATCAGATGCTACAGAAGAATCTGTTTCCAGACGTAGTCACTTTTAACTTGCTGATTCATGGATACTCTAAGTTTGGTAATCTCCACAAGGCATTTGAGCTGTTTGATGAAATGAAAGGAAAGAATATTTTTCCTGATGAAATAACTTACAATGGTTTGCTTAAAGGGCTTTGCATAGAAGGCAAGATGCAGGGAGCACATGAACTTTTTATTAAAATGGTGGAGAGAGGGTTGATACCTAATTTAAATACTTACAACATACTTATTGATGGACATTGCAGACTATGCAATATCATGGAAGCTTTCAAGCTCCAGAGAGAAATGGTAGAAAAGGGTCTAACCCCTGATGCACTTGTATACTGTGAATTGATCAATGGCCTTTGCAAAGAGGACAGAAGGCAGGAATCAGAGTTGCTATTAAATGAAATGCAAGAAAAAGGTCTGCTACCATCTGGTTTTACTATAGACAGACCAATTGACAAAAACTTCCAGTTAAGTAACATGTATCAGGGGTCTGAACCTGCTCGGACAAGTCTTGTGAATATTTAAATTCATGCACTCTGAAAATGGGGTGCTAATAGTTTTATCAAAGACAGCAGATTGGCTGATTTATCTTGCAGATTAATGCATGAATGATTATTATAACCAGACTGACTGTTTGATCAAATACTCGTTAGATTTTGTGGGCACTAGACTCAGTCCACACGCACACCAGATCTGGTAACAGCCTCCTATTAACTTTACTCAGCTAATGAACTGAAACACACTGATGTGTCTTACTTTTACGTAAACACACTGATGTGTCTTACTTTTACGTAGCGAAAACTTATAAAACTAGCATTTTGATCATGCACAATAAACACAAAGTTTTGCCCAATCAACAGTTTTTCATTAACCTACTCGGGCTCCCTTACTGGGATAATGGCCCTCGAGGAAATTACATATACAGCAATTAACCTGGATCTGATCCAATGGATCAAGCCCTAGATTCGTCCCAAATCTGGCTGATATGGATCTCCTTTGCTGCTTCGTGCTTTTTTCTTGGACCCAGCACAACTGAGTATCTCACTCACAACAAACCTGCAATATTACTCATGCAGATCTCTTGCTTTCTTGAGAGAATCTCCCTCTCAATGTCTCGTGCCCTGGCACGCCTCTGTTCCCTGGTCGTCCTTCTCAACCCTCTCTCTTGCCGACCACAAGACAACAAGAATGAATCACTCACCATTTCCAAAGAGTGCAATACTATGGGTTTATACCATAGGTTATCAAAATACCATGGGTCATCATAATACCATGGGTCTATGGGTGCAAATCCCATCACTTAGCCCACTTGCAAGAACACTCCCAATGCTACTCAAAACATCAACACTCCTTATCAATGGATGTATTTTCACAACACTTCTGGGAAGTGGCTTTGCCTTCGAACCTGGAACACATTTCCACCCTTGATTCACTACCACAACTGCTCCATATGACACACAAGCAATTCCTACCACAACTGCTCCATATGACACACAAGCAATTCCCGCAGGATGACAGGGACCTTTCTCCGAAGACACCCTGCTCCTAGAAGCCTCCTGCTCCTGAGCATCCTGCATGGCCATCTTGTACCATGACTTCCTGACCCTGAAGGTTGTCTCCCTTTGAGGACTGACTCCCTCCTAAGTCTGCTCACTCCCTCTAAAGCCTGACTCCCTCTGGCTCTAGATCGCAGGTTTTCTCGTCCCTCAAGGTCTCTGCTTGACCTTCACTCCAAGTTTCTCACTTGGATCTCTAATGGCTATCTCAGCCCTCTAACCACCTCAGTCTAGCCTTCTCGAACCCTCGTCTATCACAAGAACAGATTTGGCCCTTACTTGGCCCCTCTGAGCTCAGATCTCTTCACAAGACATTCACACCAGGATCATAATGAATCTTTCATTCTCTTATGCTGATCTCCTTTCAAGATCCTAGTACATCTTATGAGTGAATCACTCATCCATTTCTCTCTGTCTACGCACCAAGCTGTAACTGTCCACAATTCCTTGTGTGAACGATCTGCTCCAGGTCTCACTAGGCCTGTTGATTCTGACCTTCATGGCCCATACTAGGCCCTCTGAGCTTTCTCCTCCACAAGATCCTCTCTTGCCAACCACCTCCACAAGCCCTGTCGGCCATCAAGGGTTTTGAGGCCTACTCGGCCTTCTCCTCCACAAGATGCTCTCTCTTGTGGACAAAGAGACAACAAGAATGAATCGCTCACCATTGCACCCTAGGTCTCACTAGGCCTGTTGATTCTGACCTTCATGGCCCATACTAGGCCCTCTGAGCTTTCTCCTCCACAAGATCCTCTCTTGCCAACCACCTTCCACAAGCCCTGTCGGCCATCAAGGGTTTTGAGGCCTACTCGACCTTCTCCTCCACAAGATGCTCTCTCTTGTGGACAAAGAGACAACAAGAATGAATTGCTCACCCTTGTACTTATACATTTCCAAAGGGTGCAATACCGTGGGTTAACAAAATACCATGGGTCCTCAGAATACCATGGATCTATGGGTGCAGAGCCCCATCACTTAGCCCACTTGCCCCCACACGTGAGAATACTCCCGATGTTGCCCAAAACATCAACAATACTTACTAAAAGAGACTTGCAAGAAGATGTTGTATGGATGTGGTCAACTATCGGCTGGATAATGCTAATTATAAATGAAATGCATTCGAAAATGCCAGTTCCAGCACCGTTGTCTCATACATGTGTAAGAGAGACAGAGGAATGATGATGTTGCATCCATGATCTGTGTTACTGCAATGTTGATATTGATGACAATGAATCGCTTACAAGGAATGTAGAATCAGTCGATTCTAAAATTTATGATATGGTAAGCACACTTTCTTATATTAATTGAAGTGGGTGTTTAAAGTATGAAAACATACTTTCTTACATGCAGAACCAGTCATATCCTTTGGGATTGGCAATATCCAAGCCGCACAAATGTAGGTTGCTGTCATCTGATCTATTTGCCTTGGAAGACAATTGTCCTATTTATCCAACCAGTGAGTGAACCAAGAGATGAAGAATGGAGTCTTTGTTATATACTAAATTAACTGAGTTAATATAGCTCAAATATTACTTTTTCTCCAAGGGGAATCTTGTGAGAATGCTTCCCCACATCCATGGATGGCATCCCTAGTAAACCCATCAGCATAGATTATTGTACCTCACCCAGGAGGATTTGAATGCGGCACCCGCTGGCATGAAAATAGCCAAATACTCAACAACATCGGCAACAAATGGCTGAGCTAACCCCTTCTGCTAGCTGAAATATTATCTTGCCCTCAATGCATTGAAACTTAAGATTTTTTGTCTAATGTTCAATATAGTTATCCGTTAGTTTGTGTGGGTCAAGAAAAGCTTTTATCAAGATTTTGATACATAGAGATATGTATATTGGCGAAGAGAAGTTATTTAGAAGCATTAAGATTTAAGGTACTTTGAATGCTTGTTTATTCTCCGCATGTTGGTTCCTGTAGTGTATTGCTCAAAGATAAAATTCTGCTATTTATAAATAAAGAAAAGGTGGCATGAGTATGTGCAAGCAGTCACAAGCATGCTTTCAACATTTGTTAATCCGTAAGCATACAAGAGAAGTCTCGTGGCTTTTTGTGAATAATGGAGATGACTTTATCAGTTCTGTTTGTTTGTGGCTACGAAATTTACTATGATCTTAGATTCAATGTGAACTTTTAAGCTAATCGACCTTGCCATGGAAGCTGGTTTGAACGTCTTATTTGGTAGTGTCAAAGCAGGTAAATAATCTCCTTGTTTTGTTTTTTATCACGGTAGGTTACTTGTCATTCCATGAGGGTAATCAGATAGCAGTGAGGATCACCTTTTTGTTTCTTTTGCAGCATGTTGGTGGACTGACTTTTGTTTGCTTTGCTTTATGCAATGCGCTAAGCCAAAGACTCAAATCTCAGAGGTTTACTAGTTCTGTAGTAAAGTGAGTCAGAATCTTGACGTTTGGGTTATTTACTCATTCTCCTATTTTTAAGTTTCAGCCGTTAGTCATTGTTCCTTGATCCATGTTCATTGGGACCGATTAAGACTTAGTGGTGTGAGCCACTTCTTATGCCTGCGTCTGCCATTGACAAATTGTTTCATTTATTCGTTAAGGTTTAACTCTGTTATTGACACCAAAAATGTTTGTTCTCTATTCTGTGAAGGCTTCAATTGCACAAGGCATATCCTATCATAGGTATGGTTTTCTGTCCATTTAACAAACAAAGTCTATTGAATTTATTGTTGCTTAGAATTCTCTGTATCTATTTCTTAACCAGATATTATGCTTTATTATGGACAGAAGGTGAGATTATTTGTGTATCAACTAATTGTTCACTGTTTATTCCAAATTTTGGGGTATCCTTTCAAAACTTTTACCCTTGGGTTTCAACAAGTTTCAAGTCCATTTTCCTGTGTAAATCCATCAAAATTTTCGAAGGCTTAAGCTTTTTAGTCGAAATCTTCTTATATTTCACTGGACAGCTGGTTTGGTTTCCCTTCCTGATATTATACTAGTCTTATTTTTTTTTAAATTTCATGTCATGGTTGAGGTCTCGTACCCTTTTCTTCTTGAATAATGTTGATCTTGTTGCCCCTTCACATATGGTGGTAACTATAGGAGATTTTTTCTCCTATGATCCTAATCACATACAGTAGTTCCACAGTTGACACCCATGGTTCTCCACATGGATTAGCAACCAGAAAAGCAGTATTTAACTGAATGTTCTCAGGCAACTCACCAAGGCCACCACTGTTTTGTTTTGTTTCATATTTAAAGAACCCACACAAGAAGAACTTGTCTCTGCACTCTCTGCTAAAGCTAAAAGTTTACATTGGCCAGGAGTTGAGTCCTTTCCAGATCCAATCGAACTATAGATGAGGTATCCTCCAAACTTGGGACCAAGCAGTTGGCTTATTAGTCCCTTATCACCTGTTACACATGCAATTACTGGCACTTGACAGCGGGGAATCAGTTGAAAAACTTCAGACGCATCAGTCATATTTGTTGCAGTAGTCACTATTTTTAAAATATCAGCCCCAGTGGATTGCATGTTTACAGTGTGATGACTGAGATCTTCAGTAGATGGAGTTCTTCCATTGATGGGATTTGATCAACGTTGCACGAAGCAGGGACGCAGAAGCGTCATTTCCTAAAAATCTAGGAAGTGAAGCGTCTAATATATAT
>APFE030515393.1:0-14061 GCA_000404065.3 Pinus taeda
TAAATTAATATTTTAAGAATGAAAATGTGTCCTAATTATTTTTGAAATGATCCTTTCATCTTAAATAGATGGTCGAACTAATTTTTTATTCATTTAAAAAGATTGACATGTCCCTTCGAGTTGTTGAGATAATACAGTAAACAAACACTCACATTGCTCCTCTCATTACCGCATTAAGCCTTACCTCTTTTATCTCTGTAAATTTGTTCCAACATAAACATTAGAAATATACACCTTTATTTAGAAGAAAGGAAAGGTTTGAAGTTGTAGGAAGGAAGCAGGGCAACCAAATGGATTCACACTAGAGAGTCACAAGCACCATATCTATATTGTCAAAAGCATTGTGCTACGCTATGGTAGGATTAGGAATAAAAAAATCACAAGCGCTACGCGCACTGGAGTCCTAGATTGGGCACCCTCAATCTTACACTACTTGGCAGGGCCCAAATATCTTAAATATGACAGCTAGAAAGGCTTAGATCTGCTGGCCAAGATCACCTAGATCAGATGACCAAGATCTAACAAATCTCATGGGCATGATTTCTTAGATCAGACAGCCAGAAAGATACAGATTTTATGGCCAAAATTTTCCAGATCGGACGACCAACATCTACCAAATTTGATGGTTGTGATTGCTCAATTGGACAACCAAGATCTACCATTTCTAACAACCAAGATCTACCATATTTGATGACCACAATTGCCCAGATTGGATGGCCAAAATGTTTGTGATCTGATGGTTACAATTTCTCAATTGTACAACCAAGATTGCCTAGATCTAACGACCACGATTACTAGATCAAATGGCTAAGATTTGCTAGATCTGATGGTTGTGATTGCTTAAATTGTACGACCAAGATCTACCAAATCTGATGGCCACGATTGCCCAGATCAGATGGCTAGAATGGACCAAATTTGATGGCTATAATTTTTCAAAACAACCAAGGTCTATGAGATCTTATGTCTGTGATTGTTCAAATTGGACGACCAAGATCTACTAGATTTAACGACCACGATTGCTCAGATCAGATGACTATATTGGCCCATACCAGACTACTATAATGGCCCAAATTTGATGGCTATAATTTCTCAAATCGGATGGCCAAGATCTACTAAATATGACACTGTGATTAATCAAATTGGATGGCCAAGATCTACTAGATCTTATGTCTGCGATTGCTCAAATTGGACGACCAAGATCTACTAGATCCGACGACCATGATTGTCCAGATTAGATGACTATAGTGGCCCAGATTTGATGGTTATGATTTCTCAAATCAGATAGCCAAGATCTACCAGATATGACAACTGTGATTGGTCAAATTGGATGGCCAAGATATACCAACGTTGATAACCACGATTGCGCAGATCTGCGACCATGATTTACTAGATCATATAGCCAAATCTATCATATCTAACGACTATGACTAGTCATATTTGACGGACATGATTGTGCAAATCAAACAACCAGAATGGACCAAATATAACGACTACAACCGCTCAAATTGGACGGCCAAGATCTCTCAGAGCTAACGACCATGATTTGTCATATTTGACGGTTATGATCGCTCAAATTGGATGGCTAAGATCTACGAGATCTTATGGCTAGAATGGCCCAGATATGACGAATGCAATTTCTCAAATCGTACAACCAAGACCACCCAAATCTAATGACGACACTTTGCTAGATTAGACGACCAAGATTTTTTAGATGTGATGGTCCAGATTGCTTTGATCGAACGACTAAGATTGTCCATATCAGACAACTAAATGTTGAAAAGTGTGCAACAAGAAATGCTTGTTGAGAATGCAACAAGATGATGGAGCTTAGTGGAAAGGAGTCGCCTTCACTAAGTGGTCCCGCAGGCAAGTTTTGGCGCAGTCTATTTTTAGACATATGGATCATGGTCTATGAGTTGCAGGATGTTGTTTATGGATGATTGGTCATGTTGGGAAAAATAGATGGACTTCTATTTTTTGGATCACAGTGGTGTGATAAGAGTCTATTTTTAGACTGTCAGGTAAAAATAAAAACAATCAAATATTATTAGCCCTTAGTAATATTTGGACTATAAACATTATCTTATTCTCTTGGAGCATTTCAGTTCGACCTACAGATGTGGCACATGCAATTGCATGAAGGAAATACGTGGTTATTATGGGTTACTTGAGCTATTGCATCGAGGACTTCAGTTAGGACTTCAATGATTGAGTTCTGTGGAGTTGGATCAGGAGTTGATGGAATTGTGTTCAGTTTGACTTAGCTGAACTAGTTGTATTTAGTCTAACTGACCAATAGACTAAGTGATGAGTTGTGTGAATTAGTTATTAATTAATTCACTAATTATTAAATCATAATACAACTGAAAAATACATCAGTTAACTCAGTGCATGGACAGTTTAGTGGAGACAAGTGTTAGAGGTAAGTGAAAGGGTGAGTTGTGACTATCAGTTGTGCATGAGATTTGCACATGCAATGGATTGAGTAATGCAAATGAGGCCAAGGGAAATTGTAGCTTGTGCTCACGTTATTTTTCCAAGTAAATACGAGTTTGCTTGAGCCATTATCATTCATTCTCATGCAGGTATTGTGCAATGGAGGCAGGCAAGCAACGGAGGAGATTTGGAGATCAGATCTGAGCTGTATTGTGTGTAACAGGTGGAGATAGTACTAAGTACTTGTGAGAAGTATTGTACTGTGTATTGTTACATGTTCTCAATCAATATAATATACAGATAGTTGGGGTTTTTAGCAAGTTGCTTTCCTCGGGAAAACACTGTGTTGATATGTGTGATTGATGCTTCTATGTGCGCATGTTATTGTTTCTGCTTCTGTAAATTCATGATCAATGTAGAGGAGGTTATGAATTATGCATGTATTCCACAATGGTGTATAATCGAGATAATCTCTGTGAATGTGTGTCATATTATTTAAAATTTTTACACTAACATCGCCCAGATCTGACAACCACTATTTCTCAGATTTGACAATGGGTATTGCTTTGATCGAATGGCTAAGATTGTCTTGATCAGACAACCAAGATCACCCAAATTTGACGGCCACGATCTCTTAGATCTGACAGTTGAGATCACTCTGATCAAATGACTTAGATTTTCTATATCTGAGGGCCAAGATCGTCTATATCTAAGGGCTACAATTTACCAAATCATATGGCTTCAATTTGTCATTTGACGGTCACAATCACTTTGATTGAATGGTCGAGATTGTCCAGATCAAAAGGTCAAGATAGTTTTGATCGAATGACTGAGATTGTCCATATGGGAGGACCAATATCAAACTGGATGGCCATGATTTCTCATATTTGATAGTCAAGGTTGCTTTAATTGAATGACCGAGATTGACCTGATTTGATGACCAAATTTTCTTGGAGCTAGAGCCCTTTATCTAGGTAGTGGATCTTGCGCCACTTGTTAGTAGGTTGACATTTGATGTGTATAAGCTAGTCGACAAATGACATCCCTAGAGTTGTAGATCGCTTATTGAGGGTTCGGTATACATAATGACATGCAGTTATGACTGATGTAAATGATGTAATAAAGAGAACAGAATTATTATTGTAAACTTGCTTTGTGGGTTTCATGAGCAAGTGATTTTAGAATAATAGGATTTGTCATTTAGAGTCTAGAATTAATGTCAAGTATGAAGAGCTCTTCTTGAGTCTACGTTTAATGCATACAACTATATAGAAATGTCTAAAAGCCCCCCAAAGGCAAGCACAACCCCTCTTGAAGAAATCAGCCTCCAAACAAGATAAAAGTAGTCATGTCGGCTCATATAAGGAGACACAACGGTTCACTATCATGTCAGCTTCATATGTGGGTCGAACTACTATAAATAGCCAGTTAGGGTTTGCAGAAAAGAACATGGAACATAACTTGGATCCTCTGCAATTGTCGGATGGGTACAGTCTTGAGATTTTCGCATCACAGTTCAAATTTTTAGATGGACAACATCTTTGTGTTTTTTTGGAAGGGTACCACAGGGATGAAGTCTCAGCATCCTCATAATCACGATGATCACAATCTCGACATAGTTGTGATGATGAAGATCTCAGTGCAGGGGGAGGACATAGTCACAGTCTCGGCATAGTTGAGATGAGAAGGATCACATTGATCCCACAATAATACATTTTCGACATATTAGACACGATCATGATCTCGGCATTGTGGTTATCATGGTCTTGGTCATAGTCTTGATGAAGATCTTGGTGCAACTCTCATATATATATATATACATATCTCAGTATAAAGATCTTGTTGGTATAGTAAAGGCCTCAGTGAAGGTGCATCAATGATCTCAGTGTCGCAGCAGTGATGATGATGATCTTAGCAGTGATATAGAAGAGGATTGGTGTCTTGGTCTTGGAGTGGCCTAATAGGTAAATGGTCATGGTCTTGGTATTCGTCAACTAGAATCTCTATAAGAAGTTTTTTTGTGGGTTTTCCTCTCAAATTTTGAGAGGTTTTGGCCCTGGCAGAAAGCCAACATCTTGTGTTCTTGTCTCTTTTGTTTTGGTGACTATTTTATGAACTAAAATACACACTCTAATAATAACAAGAGAAGATTGTGATAATAAGGAAAAGTTAAAACACCTCACAAATAGTTATCATGGCAAGAAGAATCTCATTAACTTAATTTGCCCTAGATTCTTCAACGTGGTTTTAGAGTTAAGGTTGTTGAAGTCAAAGGAAGGGCAAAAAAGAGGCATTCATGGATCAAGATCTACATTGAAGGATCAAACCCTAGATCAAAGAAGCAGTCTACAACAACAAGAAATTTTGTCTCCATAGTCATCATCAAAAGGCCACCAAGACTCTCATCAAGTTGAAACCATAGAAGCAGTCCTGATCTACACTACAAGAAAAGGCAATGTCATCTTCACAAGAAAGGATCATCTCCTTACCCTAGAAGAATATCATCCGAAGAAGAAACAAATCATCCTTATCAAAAGGAGCAACCTTTTATATTAAAGAAAGTCTTTCTCATCTGAAAGAAGATCATCCAAAAGGAAGCTCTAATACATCTTCTTCAACCATCATCAAAGAGATCAAGTAGAAGAGTTCATCTTCACTTGTCAAGTAAGTATCTTTCATTTTATAATTTTGGTTAAATGAATTTATGTGTGCAAGGAGATCTATCAAATGGTTGGGTCATCGAAATTCCTTGCATAAGAAAGGAGGATAGATATAGTCCCCATAAGAGAAGTCATTGATGTCTATGGAAAAGTATCTAAAGGTCAAGCATTGTTTGAATGCATGTAAAATGATCAAAGGACTCATAGGATTCTTATGAAATCAGTCAAAGATCCTCTCATCCCTATGTAACAGGAGAGGAGACATAAAAAGAGATATATGAAATGCTAGAAGATATATTCTCTGAAAATGTAGTAAAGAAGGTCATATCACTTAGACCTGATCTACACAAAATTGAAGGTATCAAAGAATGAAGGAATATCTTCATGAGATCTCAATTGGGAGATCTGGGAGAGATGATAAAAAGATAATCATCATTGTTCTAATTGATAAGAAAGGTAACAAATGACAAGAAAGTTACCTCATTCAACTTGTGGTCTCTATGCTAGATAGAAAAAGGAAAGTTGAGGGAAAATATGTTGAAGGTTAAAAGAATCAAGCATTTGTAGAAAGGAAAGGGAAGTTTAGTCCTCAAACAAGACAAAACAATATAGTTAAGATTCAATACTATAGAAATATTATGAAAAGAAAGCTCATATCGCTAGAAAGATGGAGGAACCTGAAGAAAAGGGCCAAGGAAAGAGGGAGTAACAGATCTCTACTATGATTGAGAAGGAATCCCTCACAAAAGGGTCCAACCATCAAATATTTTGTTATAGATATGACCATGATAATAAGATGCATCGTGGCATCATGGAAGCATTAAAAACAAGAGCTCATAACATCACCATGTGAACCATGAAGGATAAAATCCATGGCAGTCAAACATGAAGGATATAGCTCTTAGGAACCTCATTGAACATTGAAGGAAAGGATGAAGTCATCTAGTAAAAGGATCACCATACATCAAGTCAAAAAGGAAACATCTGCCAGATGGGGATATACAAGATCCTCAAGATTCTCTGATGGAATCCTCATAGGACGGTTCACTAATCTAGAGAGGAAGCAAGTGTTTCATCAAAAACTCCAACTTGTGGAGTTCATGGGATGATGGTACGATGACATGAGAGATGAACTAGATCAAGGGGTTGAAGATATTTTCAATCAAGGAAGCTGCTAGAAGAATCCTAGATGACATAAAGGTAAAATGAGGCATGTATGCTTGTATTTAATATGATAAAGTCATGTCGCATGGTTTAAGGCAACATGGATCATTACTTCTATCTTGAGAAGCATGATCAAGAGAAAAATCATCTCCTCCTCCGAAAGGATGCAGGAAGACATAAGTCACACTAGATGAAATCAACATAACATGTCCTCATATGAAGTATGAGGTGGTTGACTACAATTAAGAAACTATGATTGAAAACTCCTGGGAATGGAATGTGTGAGGAAGGAAGAGATCGTGAGTTATGCAACCCTGATGAAGGCGATCAACATCCAAAAGATGAAGAAGATTTGACTATGAAATCTCCCAAAAAGATATGAAGACTCCGATGAAAGTTTGGAAAAGATGGAGACCTTTGACAATGGATATCTTTGGGAGATATGTCAACATGTATGCAAGATGTTGATACCTACATGAAGATGTCATGATGAAGAGCGATCTCGTAAGGTACTATTTGATTTAATGTTATGTTTTGAGTTCTTGAATAATATCTAGATGGGTTCATTAGGGCTACTGGAACAAGAGTTGTAAGTACAAGTACAACTAGCATTCATGTGGTGGATGGAAAATCCTAAAAGAAACATGATGAAGAAGAAGTAGCCATATGAATAAGGTTCCAGATATGGATCAAGAAGGCCACTTTCCATGAAGAAAGGAATGACATGATGAACCAATAAGGAAAGTGATTGATGGTTGATGCCCTACAAGGGAGAAACTTGACTGAATTACATGACATCAAGGAAGGAAAAATGATCAAGTAGCTAAAGGACCCACAAAGAAGAAGTTGTTGATGAAAAGGAGAGTCCCTAGTTAAGAGGGAGCTTTGACAAGTCCCTAATTGAGAGACAGCTTGGGTAAGTTCCTAGTTAGAGGGAACTTGGGTACATTCCTTTACAGGAATCAGCGTATCTTCCCTAGTTGAGAGGAAGAGATAGAAACAAAATTATTGTATTCAATTAGGAAGAAATAATGGAGGATTGGGTAATCATCTGGCATTTGATGCTCTTTGAGGATGTGTAGGGCATCCAAGATAAGAGTAGGCAAGAGGATCGATATTCTTTGAGGGTTGGGAACCCAAGATAATAATAGTCCTAAAAGGTCATACTCAGTGAACACCCGAGTGGGTATGTACCTTGAGAGACAATGATGGTGTCTATAGTCATTGGTCTCACCAACATTGTGCTCTGATCTAATGAGAGATAGAGATGTCAATTAAGGCCTTGTTGTGGAAACAATGTTGGTTACTATGTTGCTATACAAATGGGATACCAATTCAATACTTCTTATGAGAAATTCTTCAAATTGAAAATGACCAAGTACCATTATTAATACCTCCCTAGTTAAGAGGGAGTGTTGAATAAAGTGTAACTAGGTTCGGTCTTCATAATGACATGTAATTATGATTGATGTAAATGATGTAATAAAGAGAACAAAATTATTATTGTAAACTTGCTTCATGGGTTTCATGAGCAAGTGATTTTAGAATAATAGTATTTGTCATTTAGAGTCTAGAATAAATGTCATGCATGAAGAGCTCTTCTTGAGCCTATGTTTAATGTATGCAAGTCTATAGAAATGTCTAAAATCCCTCCAAAGGCAAGTACAATCCCTCTTGAAGTACAATCCCTCTTGAAGAGTATGATTTTGTGACTTCTCTGTTATGTGTCATCATATGTTTTCTTCCTTTAAGTATGGTAATGAAGTTGCATGTCTTTATTTTCTTATATAAATGAAGTTAAAATCCCTTAAAAGAGCTCTCCTATACTTGAAGTTCCTACCTCTGCAATTCTTCTAAGTTACGGATAGTAGTTTCTGTGTAAGACAACATATTATCTTTAACTTCTCCAAGTGTCACAAATAGTAGATTCTGTGTAAAACAACATATTGTCTTTGACTTCTTCAAGCTTTCTTCATTCATCATTTATATTCAGCAATCAAATGGCATTATGAGATTTTCATGTCACCTAAGTATTAAGGGTTAAAACCCAAGTCTTTCAGGTTCTTCATTTGAGAATACAACATACAATTAAGTGACAAACAAGTGACTATAATTATAAACATTAATGTCTTAGCACAATTTCTACACAGCCATGAAATTGGTTTCTTAAGGCACAACAAGTACCACGGGGATGAAGTCCCAACATCCTCACAATCATGATGATCACATTCTCGACATAGTTGTGATGATGAAGAACTTGGTGCAGGGAGAGGACACAGTCACAGTCTCGGCATAGTTGATATGAAAAGGATCACAATGATCCCACAATAATACATTCTCGACATACTAGACACAATCGTGATCTCGGCATTGTGGTAATCATGGTCTCAGTCATGGCTTTGATGAAGACAAGGTCATGATGAAAATCTCAGTGCAATTCGCATATGTATATATACATGCATATCTCAGTATAGAGATATCATTGGTATGGTAAAGGTCTCAGTGAAGGAGCAACAATGATATCAGTGAAGGTGCACCAATGATCTCAATGAAGGTGCAACAATGATCTCGATGAAGGTGCAACAATGGTGCAACTGTAATGATCTTAGTGGTGCAATAATAATGACCTTAGTGTATCAGTAGTGATGATGATGATCTCAGCAATGACATAGAAGAGGATTGATGTCTTGGTCTTGGAGTGGTCTAATAGGTCAAGGGTCATGGTCTTGGTATTCGTCAACTGGAATATCTACAAGCAGAATTTTGTGTGGGTTTTCCTCTCAAAGAGTGAGAGGTTTTTGCCCTGGTAGAAAGCCAACATCTTTTGTTCTTGTCTCTTTTGTTTTGGTGACTATTTGATGAACTAAAAGACACACTCTAATAATAACAAGAGAAGATTGTGATAATAAGGAAAAGTTAAAATACCTCACAAATAGTTATCATAGCAAGAAGAATCTCATTAACTTAATTTGCCCTAGATTCTTCAACATGGTCAGTGACTTGATATGTGATTTTTCGCAACGTGGGAACTTTGCCAATTGGAGTTGTCGTCTGGTAAATTTGTAGGAATGGGCATTTGCGAGGTTTATAAAGGCTCGGTATGATTTACTTTTAATGTATGTGGGAGGAATTCAATGTGGTCATTAGAGGAGACATGCAACCTGCAAAACATCAACAATGTAGATCACCATTTAAATCACCTCACGAGACCTATAGTTGTAGTATTCTCCATAAAGAGAGGGAATTTAGAGATGGTGGACTTTTCTTGCAATAAATGTAAGGGATCAATACCTTTGAAAGCGAGCTATCAACATAGTATGCAATAGTTGGTTGTGTACACAATTCACTAAGCAGAGTGGTACCCTCTTCAGTCAGTATGATCGCATCTCCAATACCTCTTTTGTTGGGGAATTTGGCGTGATTGAAGAATCTAGAGCTCAATGAAAACCGATTTAGTGGAGGAATACCCAATATTTTTTTTATTTGAATCTCACGTCTCTGTTGGAACTGAACCTATCCTATAGCTTTCCTATCTCACTCTACCATGAATCAGATTTGGTTTGATATCTTTTAATATTCTTAAACTAATAAACTAAATATTTTTTGGTAATAAATTAGTGTTTCAGTAAAATCACGAGAAAAAGGCATAGCCTAAGATCACAAGTGGTATTTAAACCACTCGCCTTAGGGTGCATTGGGTATACCAAAGATTTCCTAAATTTTAAATTTAAAAATTGAAAATTATATATTAAAATTTTCTTTGAAGTTTAAAGTCTTGAAAAGCATAGCATAGTATAGTAACATCACAATCAATTTATGTTAGTAAAATGCCAGACTACCTTATGGTTATTCCCATGCTTATTCTCAATATAGAAATATCATGGTATATAGTAAATTTTTTATCGTTGATGTGATATCTCTCAACCAATGTGGTATTATTTTTTCACATAAAAAGCATTTGCATAGTAGAAACAAAGTCATTTTGTAGGTGTATGTTGGGTGAACTCATATCAAATAATTGTACCATCTATGTTGACTTGATGGTGTAGGTTTGGTAAGGTTATATGTTGACTTGATGTTTTAGTTTTGGTAAGATTATGTGGTAGTTTGTACCACTAAATTCATCCTCTATTATGCATGCCATGAATTACAAGCATGTCACCTCCAAGAAGTTTGCAGTACACTACTTGCTTAAAGATCAATAAGGGTTAATGAGGTTTGACTCACTTGACCCCATAAATAACAAGTCCAAAATGGATTTTGATTTTCATGGGCACAAAATGAGGTATTCTAAATAACTATTGTCTAATAGTAGGTTTGCACCCATAATTAGATCCACAAATGTTGGAATTACCCAAGAAAGTTTCCAAAATGTAAAAATAGGTCAAACTTGGTGAACAAGGGATAAAAAGAATCAAAGGACCCCACCTAAGTGTTAGACATCCTAGTAAGGTCCCCAATTTATGATAATGTGAAGGGTATTACAAGGAAATGTTCGTCACATTAAGTAGTAATTGAGAGGTATTATTTTGTCATTGGGCAAGTTACACATGAATCTAGTGTGGGGTTGAACCACATAATGCACTCCCTATTCTAGATAGGCACATATTAGTAATCAAGGATGAAGAAGATGAAGATGCTAGATTAGATGTATACAGGGCAAGAGAAGGGAGGTGGAAACACTAGGGCGGCCTTATTGAGTTAAGAGGAGAGAGGTGACTATTCTAGGCTAGATTAGTGAGGACAAAAGAGAAAAGAGAGCAATAGGTGTTATTAGTATGATCATGTAGCTACAATTGACCACTTAATACTCATTTTCCTTTAGGAGAAGCATGGTTGTTGACTAAGATTCCATCTTAATTTGTCCCTACTCAAGATAATGATCCATGAGGATACCAACCAAATGAACAAAGTAGAAAAACGACCAAGATCTTGGAGACACGGAAGGAAAAATGACTACCTTGAGTAGGCTCAATCTGTCAAGGAGAGTAAAAAATGAAGGATAGGAGAAGTACAACACCATCAACCCTTAATATAGCCATTAATATTACATACTAGAGGGTCAAGTTGGCCCTAAAAGGACTTATTCAAGTCAATGTTTAATTTGACTTGTTATATCCTTATTGAAAACCGTTACAGATCAGAAAAATTGTATTAGGGAACTGGTGAAATATTGATGATAGGGGAGAGACCTACATCAAGTGTTTGGATGATAATGGAACGCGAGATAGGAGAGGGAGAGTTATATCTCCCCTAAGCTAGTTGAGAAAAATGAGCATGTGACAAAGTGGTAAGCCCATGTGGAATTCCCTCAAAGATAATCATGTATTAAAATAAAATAAAAGTAAATCTTGATAATTATTCCCTAGTCATGCAAAATTTGGAGTAATAAGGAGAGGAACAAAACTTCGAAGAAGATAGGATACTAGACTAAAGAGACAAGGGATAAGCCTTGGAAGTGATATTTGGAAGGTAAGAAAAGGGAACAAGATAATAAAAACAAAATAAGTCGTCCCCTGATGAAAAGAAGAGCTCTTCCTTAAAGGTATATATAATCATCGTCATTGCATCCAAATAAGGGCAGCCATGGAGGATGTGATACTTCAAGCCTCATGGGAGAAATGAAAATTGAAAGGGTGGTCATGGAGGATTTTCTAATTCAAGTCTCATGGGAGAAATGAGAAATGTGTATTCATTATCTCGGTGCCAAGGTATTAGGGAATTTCAATGACTTTGAGAGGTCTTAGTCTTATATTTTTAAAACTTTAGATGGTCCAAGGAGTGGTTGAAAAGTGCATAGTGCTAAGGGTATGACATACATGAGTTGTTATGATGTTACAATGATTCATTTGATCATGAAGTCATTGTAGAAAATCTCAACAAAGAACAAATTCACTACATTAACCTTTCATTTATTGAAAAATGGTATGTTTGGAAGGTTAAAGGAAAGGAATTGGGTAGCTTACCAAGAATCGTAGGGGAGAACCCAAAGAGGGATTCAATTATGAGATCATTTTGATTAGGGCTTGCCCTAAGTATATCTATAAATTACCTTTGCGAGGAGTGAGAAGAGAGGACTTAGATAAAGGGAGCAAGAGGAAGTTGAGGAAGCTATGGTGTGAACCATTATAGGATGAAAGAGGATAGGAGGGTCAATTTTTTTTTCCAACTTCCAAAAATTGCTTCACTCCAATGAGAGGGAAAGGTGCATTCAACATGAATCAAGATAAGAGGGGGATCATGCATAGGTTGGTTTGGAGAGATACTTATATGATGAATTAGAAGATTGGTGTCAAGTTCAATGAGGTTAGGGAGGAATCCTATGGAGGGAATTCCTTCTTAGGATATGGAACAATCATAACTTTGATCTAATAAGTAGTGGATATTGGTTTTCTTAGGAACTTCTACATCATGTGGTTTTTTTCTATGATATTAATAGGTTAGATAAGAGAGGGATCGACATGAGCCATCTGCTTTTCCTCAAGGGAAGGAGTTTAATCCTATTCATCCTCAGAGAAAAACTAATTTTCATAGAATACTTAGAAGAAGAACCATGGCATGGGTACCTTGTTTATATCAAGTATAACTTTAAATTCTTCTACAACCATGGTTTTGGGTTTGGTAGAGAGATTGGACTAGTGTTTCTCTTAATTTATTTACTTGAATATTCACCAATATTCGATATTGTTTGTATCCCTCTTGCTATATTTGCTCCACATATTAGAGGGTTTAGGTGGAAAGGTTGGGTTTCTCCTCTTTTAGTGTGGAATATGGTTAGAGTGTCAATTTAATTGTGGGTGATTTTGTCACTCCATCATGTGTTGCATTTCTATTGGAGTTTTGGCTTTTAGTTTATTTGGATTTTATTTCTCCCACAACAACCTCAATGTAGGTGTTATTCATGCATAACATATGGTTGATTGTATATTTTGTTGATATGGGGTCTTCAAGAAAGACTTTGACTCTATTTACCTAGTCAAGGGTCCGTTTAAAAATTCTAGAACTCGTTTCCTCGAGTATCTCTAAAGTGAAATCATGTAGATCTTTATGCCATCAATGTATGAAAGTTGAAGGAGTATAGGTCAACGAGAAAACTTACCATAGTCATCTGATCTAGGCATGTCAAAGTGTTGGATAAACTACTCTACTAATAGGTATAGGCTTTGCATCAATGCCTCATAGAGGTCACAGAACCAAAAAGGGAGTTACATATTACATATTATAGAAAAACTTTATTTGAGATGTCGTTATCATAGATGAACTTGGAGCAATACATGGTTAAAGTATCCAAGTGATGTCAAGGGTTTTCTCTAATGTTGCCCCACAAATTTGCATAATTTTGTTAGGCATGGAGGAAGTTGCATCTGTACAATATAGGGCATGAAATGTTATTTAGATTCCTAATCAAAAGAAGAATGTGTTTTAATACACCTCCTACCACCAAGATTTAGCTTTTAACTAGGGTATTCTCTAGGTGAAAGTATTATTGTTAGAAAGGGATACCTCATCCAAACTTTGCATAATTTATTGGGAGCGGGGCTTAAACTGAAGCATGGAGGAAGTTGCATCTGTACAATATAGGGCATGAAATGTTATTTAGATTCCTAATCAAAATAAGAATGTGTTTTAATACACCTCCTACAACCAAGATTTAGCTTTAACTAGGGTGTTCTCTAGGCGAAAGTATTATTGTTAGAAAGGGATACCTCATCCAAACTTTGTATAATTTATTGGGAGCAGGGCTTAAACTGAAGAATGGGATATTATTTTTGAAATTGATGGTTAGGTTCCACCTCCATCG
>APFE030515397.1:0-16561 GCA_000404065.3 Pinus taeda
GAGGAGGGGAAGGAGGAGAAGGTGGTGGAGATGGATGTGGTGGAGGAGGAGAAGGTGGTGGAGATTGAGGAGGAGGTGGATGTGGAGGAGGAGGAGGAGGAGAAAATTACATTCCAAACAGGTGGAGGTGGATGTGGTCTTTTTGTAGACTCCTAAATTACATTCCAAACAGGTGACCTGGGGAAAATCGTCATAACTTTCTCTCTAAGCATCAGATTCAAATTTCATAAGAAGGTACGAAAAGAGGACGAACTGTAGTTTCCTGTATATATTTTTTAGAGCAAATGGTTGAAACAGTGACATGTGGCACTTCATACAAGTTCGCTCTTCTAGAAAGGTCTATAATCAGGTCATCTTGGGAGATTGTGCATAACTCTTCCTTGGAGAATCCAATTTGGATCATACTGGTGGCAGTGGAAAGAGGACACAGAGGACTACTGCAAGTCTTGTATTTTCAAAACTGGAAGAATAGAAATTATAGAGTTATAGTCATTTCAAGATCAAGCTCCTAAAATCAAGACACTTACCGAATGGGAAGACACTTCCAGGTAAAAATGGATCATGATAGTCCTAAATACTTTTAAGAACAACTATTATCTTTAGAAGAATAGAAAAAATGTGTCCCAAATATGATGGGTTATGACTTTGACATCATCTATAGAAAATGGAAGCAAAATTTTGATGCAGATGCACTCTCAAGAAAGGATGAGGATGTAGAAGCATTGTTTTGTGCTATTTCTATTATCCAGCCGGATTGGATAAACGAAGCAAGGGATGAATGGAAGAAGGACGAAGAAGTAAGGCCACTTATTCAAAATTTGAAAAAGATCCCAATTCAAATGATATTGCTGGAAATTGAAGAGGAAGGAAAAATCATATTGGAACATGGAGCAGTCACAGAAACAAGAACCCGACAGCTACAAAATCGATCAATTTGAGAGTATCTTATCAAGTGGAAGAACTTCCCCGCCGAGGATTCCACATGGGAGGACAAGAATTTTATACAGAAGCATCAAGAACTACTCAAGCATTGAGGACAACACTTTTTGAAGGAGATGGGCATGTTAGGCCCCTAGACTACTAGTGTAACCCCTTATTGTTATTAGTACAAACCCCTTTTTATTTTTTATTTTTTAATTTGAAAATACTTATAGTATTTTTAAATTTTAAATGCTTTTTGGTTTTTTTTATAAATTGAATATATATTTTTTTTAATTTATGTTGTCACATTTGTTGTTGTTGTTGTTTTCTTGTTTCAGGTATTCAAAG
This sequence comes from Pinus taeda, assembly GCA_000404065.3. Taxonomy (NCBI): domain Eukaryota; kingdom Viridiplantae; phylum Streptophyta; class Pinopsida; order Pinales; family Pinaceae; genus Pinus; species Pinus taeda. The sequence goes on from APFE030515397.1 coordinate 1,270, forward strand.
GAAGGAGATGGAAGATAGCTGGAGTGAGGAAGCATGACCAACACCGAGAAAAATATCGTTCTAAGAGGTAGGCCCTCTTAATTGATTCTAGCTTAAGGAGAGTTTCCATAGATTTTTTGTTTGTGGCTAAACCCACTCTCTTGGGCTAGAGGATTTGTTTGCGTCCACACTTAGAATTTACCTACACCATAGGGAGCACCTTCCTTGGCTTCCAGAAGGCCATTGTGATCCCTTTTAGTACCTTTCCAAGGATGACCACGTTCACAAACAAGTCTGAGGAAAATGATTCTAACTTTGTGCTATGTCAGCAATTTTCATATTATCTATTGATATCTCTATTATTCTTGTCCCTATATCTATACTCAAAAACTATCCTTAGACCTATCAGGATAACCACCTAGTTTCCCTCTTAATGGTTTTAGTGTTTAAAATGCATTTCTTTATGCATAATTAGACTTGAAACCCTAAAGAAACTTTGGGACACTCAAATTGTACCCAGTACATAGCTCAAACTTGTGATTCCAATAAATTCCTACTAAACTCCGTGCAAAATTCACTAGAAAACGTAACTGGAAAAGGGCCAAAAGATGAAGTGTTATAATATAGCTTTATAATGTGTTATTGCAAGGAATTTTTTTTTAATCCAAAATTTTAAATTGGTTTATTCAATAAGACATGTGGTTCTTTCATCAAATAAAGTACCATCAATCTAATAAAAAAATAAAAAATTCCTATTGTAATGAAATCTTAAATTATTTTTTGAAATTTTCTATAACGTGTTTTTTCCTCCCAAGGAAAAAAATCATAATTTTCATTCATTGAGAAAAAGATCCAAAATTATCTTTTAAAGATACACATAAGGTTTATTTGTGTTGTTTTTGTAAATATGTTCTAAAAGTGTTTATCGCTTCGTTTACATAAAACCATATTTTGGTTTGAAAAATATATATTATTAGAAAGAAATTCATAACATGATGTTGAAAAAAGGATATTATGTCCTACTGAGTGTACAAAACCACCTAGATATAATAGTGTTTGAAAGACGGTGCAAATATAAACTGTCAAAAAGTAAATGTTTTTCATTACAACCCTTGCACGTGGTCTCTCAAATTCCTATTAATGTAAGCGGAGTTGTTTCCCTCATGTTTTTCCAACACCTGCCACAAGTCCTTTTCCCAATTTATACCTTATTTTCATAAGTGGTTAGAAGTCTAATTATGTTACATATATGTGTGGTAAAAAGAGATGTAATTGAAGTGATCTTTAATCCTTAAAGTGTCATTACTAAGAGGAATATGAAGAATCTTTCTATACACCTTTTGTTAAGCTAGTTAATTATCAACGAAAAATTCACATACACTTGTAATTGCGTACATCTTTTATATAGATCATGTAGTAATAAATAATTGCAAGAAACACGTTCCCCCTAATTGTTTGCCCCTAGTCGAAACAGAATTTTGACATGGAAGAAATCAAGTTTCCTCAGCATCCCTCGACATGACATGCCCTAAGCATGGAGTAATATGATGAGGAAATGCCTCAATAGTTGTTTCTCTAGATTGCTACCATGGAAGCCTGAGAACCCATAAATACATGTAATGGGATTTGGGATATAAATAATTTGCTAGCTCATTATGTGAGTGGCCATGAAACAACCCTATATCTCACTGAAGGAAAAATAATGAATGTGGAATCCCATCTAATTTAGACTCATCTGCCTTTGAGAGCGCTCACTGGGGATTTGGGAGTTAAATTCTTACCTCCTCCTCCTCTAGCCTCACCTAATGCTCCAGGGCAATAATATGGTTCAAAATCTTATGTTCACCGATCTAAACCCGCCATCCCTAAGATTATTAACTCTCAAAAATACGAGAAAGAATTAGGTGGATTTAGGTAGGATAGTCAAATTTTGGTTGAGGTGGAGGGTGTCCATATTGTTACAAGTGAAAGCATTGACATAGTCACACAGAAAGGGGAGACTTCATAGGAGAAGACCACCAGTAATTCCTATGGTGTGTTCATTAAGTGGGGCCACCCTCCGCTTCGGAGAGGCCATGGTGACCCCTTTCAATACCCTTCCAAGGATGACCAACCTCACCAGCAAGTCCTACGAAAAGATTTCTAAGTTTGTTATATGTCAGTAATTTTCATATTATCTATTGGTATCTATGTTATTCTTGTTCCTATATTTTGGTCTCAAAAACTATCCTCAGACCTATCAAGATGACCGTCTGGTTTCCATCTTGATGGAGGATGGTCTCTCCTTATTTTGTGCCTACCTAGTATGAATTTTCCATCTCGAATGTACGATTGTTATATATACTCTAAACATGTTAACTCCATGTATTATATGTAAATTTGTGAAAATATATTGAAAATTTTTCCTACCTACAAAGAAAAAAAATCGTAACCATGAATTGTTTGTAATCAAGAATTTAATTCAATTCCCGCCTCCTCCATCTTTGGCCTTACCGAATATTTCAGTGTAATCAATTAGTTCTAACTCTTGTATTCAAGGATTTAAACCTCTTAGAACTTAGATTTATGGACATCAAAAGTCAAAAGAGAAGGAATTAGGCAGCTCGAGGGAGGAAGTACAAACTTCAGTGGACATGGTGGACGTCAAAATTGTGACCAATGAAATTACTGCGACATTCAACCAGAAAGAATATACTTCACAGAAAATTAAATGAACCAAATCGTATGGTGTTTCCACATAGTGTGAGTGACCTCATTGGATAACAAAAGGCCACGATGAACCTTTTCAATACCCTGCCAAGGATGACCAAGCTAACCAAGAAAGACCTCAGGAAGGTTTTGTAAGATTTTTCTCTGTCAATGTTTTTCATATTATCTATCAATATATATGTTATGATTTTCACTATATTATAGACTAAAAACTATCTTCAAACGTACCAAGAGGACCATCTGGTTTTCCTCTCAAGGGAATATGGTCTCTACTTAGTTTACACCCAACAAGTATGGTTTGGGCATCTCAAAGGTACTCTCCTTAGATAGGGTTTGCACATGTTAACTCCTACTTTTCTTCTATGTAAACTAGTGAAAATTTAATGAAAAGTTTGATTGCTTACAAAAAAAGGAAAGAAAAAAAGTATACTCATGAATGTTTTCTAATTGTTATTCATTGTACATCATTTTAAAAGTATAATCATGATTTTTTTTGTAACGATTATTCATTGTAGATAGTTTTTTAACAAGTATTATCAACATATAACTATTTCAAACATATACGTATGAAACTATTATAAAATATTAAAAATACATCACAAATAACTAAAATTATACTAATGGCCATGATAATATCATACATAATCTTTTGGAAGAACCATCATTCAAGATAGATTTAAAAACAAGATGTTTTGGAAACTTCCTTTAATTAATATATATTTCAACAAAATAATTTATTATTATTCTTATTATTATCCACTTTCAATGTATGAGACCCCCTTGCTTGTGGGACAAGGGACCCAACTCTACGCAACAATTTGACTGCTATGTCTATGGAAGAATACATACTCTATCCCTCTCTGGTTTTGAACATGTGACCTCTTAGGAGGAAACACATGCGCTTAACCATTAGGCCCACTCAAGTTGTATGCTTAGCAATTAATAATAAATAATAACATCACAAGTATGTGTAGCTATGTTATACCAAGAATGAGTCATGCAAACAAGGCATACAATACCTATAATATGTATCAATGCTCGATACGTGGAATCACATATGTTAGATGGAATGTTATATATATATATATATATAATTTACCATGGATGATTGCAAAGGTTATATGCATAATATGGATAAGAGAAAAATAACACCATTCTTTAATGAAGACATAGTGAATGCGACATATACTAAGGAGATCTAATTAATTTCTTGATGAGTAAATAGATACATGACACTTTATTTCCTTATATATGTGAGAAAAAGAGATGAAAGTTAAGAGATATTTAATCCTTAAAAAGTTAATAGCAAGACAAGCAAGAAAAGTTTTTTTGCGCGCTTTTGGATGTGAACATGGGTATGATTAACCTCTCATAACTTGGAATTCTCTATGGATGGAACAATACGATGAGGATATGCCTCAACACATCAGGCTCCAAATTTCTACCATGGAAGCTTAGGATGTCATAAATACTAGCTATGGGCATTGGATTGTAAGGAATCTGATGGGTGACCATTTGATGGACCATGAAGTTGTCCTACAACTTATCGAAGGAAGAGTAGTGAATATGGAGTCCCATTGAGCTCACAATTTTTTATATTTGAGAGTCCTCACTAGAGACATGGTAATTAAATTCCAACCTCATCCTCCTCCTCCAGTCTCACCCATTGTGTCATTGCTATCAAATTGCTTAGACTCCTGTGTTTTGGGCTCTAAACCTCCCATCACTTAGATTTATGGACCTCAGAAATCAAAGGAGGAAGAACCAGGTGATCTAGGGGAGAAAGAAAACACATAAGTTTAAGTGGAGGAAGTTTGAATTGTGACCAACGAAACCACTTCCATATCCACCAAGAAAGTGGAGAATTCATAAAAAGGACTGGCACCAGCCTGTATGGTGTGTTCATAAGGTGGGTGTTCCCTCCTTGGATTCCAAAAAGCCATCATGATGACCCTTTTAAGTGTGTTGTCAAGGATGACCAAGCTCACAACCAAGTCATAGGGAATGATCGGGCTCAACAAAAAGACCTAGGGAAGGCTTTCTAAGTTTTTACTCTATCAATATTTTCATATTATCTATTGATATCTATGTTGTGCTTCTCAAAATATTCTAGACTCAAAAGGTATCCTCAAACCTATGAGGAGGACCATCTAGTTTCCCCCTCAAGGTTCGATGGTCTCTCCTAGTTTGTGCCATGCTAGTATGGTTTTATCGTCTCGAATGTACTCTCCTAAAACATAGTTTGTACATGTTCACCTCTGCTTGTATTCTATGTAAGTTTGTGGAAATATAATGAAAATTGTGCTAACTTACAAAAAGAAATTATAATCTACTTGTATTTTATGTAAGTTTATGAAAATATAATGAAAAATTTGCTTACTTACAAAAATAAATTATAATCATGAATTGTTTGTAACTGCAATTATTCATTGTATATATTTATTTAACTAGTATTATAATCCAATATATATTTTAAAAATATAAATATGACACTATCGTAACACCTACAACTAGTATTTTTCTAAATTTGTAACTTATTTTGATAGGTGGTTGGGAGTCTAGTTGTGTTCCCTATATGTGTCAGAAAAGTAGATGTAAGTGGAGCGATCTTTAATCCTTAAAGTGTCATGAGTAAGAGGAGTAAGAAGAAACTTTCTACACAGTTAAGTATTGTTAGGATAATTAATTATCAACATAGAATCCCCATAAACTTGTAATTTTTTACTTTCTTTATCCATGCCATGTAGTAATAAATGTTTGCAAGAAATATGTTCCACATATTTGTTTGTCCCTAGTGCAAACCATATTTTGACATGGAAGAAATCAGATTCTGGTAGGAAGAGGATGAATTTGCCTCCTCTCCTTTGTCCCAATTCACAAGAAGGTCCACCAATGTAGACCCATGGCCAGGATCGATCAAGTGATTCTTCTACAATAGCTCTTCAGGTAGCAACACCTTTATCCTAGGGAAAGTGACTAAGAATAATAAGTGATTTTGCTACTACATGATCAAGAGATTATGGGTTACCTTGAAAAATGGACTTGTTTCATGTCAACCACACCCCCTAACAAAATCTCAAAGGGGGTGCCTTGAAAGAACAAAAACTGGGATTTGAAAGCTATCACCTCCAAGATTCATCCAATGATGCTCCTTTGCATTGACTAAATTGACCTACTAACGCTGGGTAGATTGTCCATATTTATTTGGTGAAGGGCATTCTTGGGAAACATGTATGTTCATTTCCTCACTACTTATGGTTCTTGCCCTAGAGTGGGGTAGCATTAAATCTATGCATTTTCATGTTTTGAAATTTGAGTTAAGATTAATTTAAGTTGTCATAGTTTGATTTCCTAGATGAGAAAGTAGATGACAAAAATAATATTTATAATATAAATTTCTAATATTTTCAATGCAAAATCCTATAAAAACAAAAAAAATTAATGATCTTATTATTATTGGGTAGAAGGAAAAACATGAACTTTAAAATAAGCGATTAATTAATTTTCTTAGATAACAACATTTTCAAAATAGAAAATTATTATAAACTAAAAATAAAGCAACCAACCAATAAATGGTCATATAAATTTAACATCATTTAATTAATATACTTGGATGTGAAATTGGAAAAACCAACACGTTGTCGCACAATATGCCTGCTGGTGTTTTACAATGGATTATGATACAATTTACGCCCCAATGGGCAGGAGTGAGGACTTCTGGAATCGACTTCAAACTTAGTTTAGTTTTTCCGACTACTGGAATCGATTTACTTCAAACCCATGGGATTTCGGTGAACAACTTCTGCAATCCATTTAATTCAGACGCATGGGATTCCAGCGAACGCCTGTCACTCATGATATCCATCTCATTTAAGCTATTAGGCATCATTAAAGCAGCAACGGACAACCCACAATGTGATCATTGTACGCTAATGGGCAGTTGTACACATGCGGACGTGGTTACGACAAAAAAGGCCGAGAAAAAGATTGATAACAGAAAAAAGCGACCATAAAATAGAGTACAGGTAGGTGATCCTTTCTAAAAATAAGAAAATATACTAAAGAGGAGATCGTTAGCAGGTGACTTTTTCTAAAAAGAAAAATTACTAACAAAGGTTTAACCACAATAAAATCAAAAAGCTAAAAGCCTAACGGTTTCAAGCGGATTTGAAAAATTTAAGAAACCTCCATATAATTTGGTTGTTAAATATGGAAAGAGGAGGCACATATATTTTGGTTCAGAGATCAATTTTGTGATATGGGCTGAGTCCGCTGGATATCAAATATTTGTGGCGGAGCAGTTGGACATGTGTGGAATAGAAATTTAGTGGATATTTGATATTTGTGGTAGAGCCGGATGTAAATAGGAGTGATTGTATTTATTGGATATTTCATATTTGTGGCAAAGAAGCTGGACATGTGTGAAATAGAAGTGGTTGTACTTATGATTAGATGAACAAACTTGAGATGTGTGAAAGATGACCGGGAGTAGGATGGGGGGATTTTTGGGTTTTCAGATCCCAGTATGCATTTGTTTTTGTTTTCTCTTTTGTTGTGTCAACCATGGCCATGTTTACCTGTTTTAATAATTGTTGTCTGGTGTGTGTTTGTTTTTTCTTCTTCATTTGTTTTATATTTTGATTTATTTTATTAATCTCTGTTTTTGAAAGGGTGGGAGTAGGAAGTGAAGATAAATTTGAAGTAATAATGGAACTGAGAAATGGGTTTATCAGCATTTCACAGCCAGAATTAAGAATTTGGCACTGGAGGTATTTCCTGTTTTATTTGTTAAAAACTTAAATTTATGGATAGAAATATAAATAATAGATAATTGTATTACAGTTAATGTGTATTTTAGAATGATTTAGTGGTTTACTGAGAGAAAAAAAGTAAATAAAAAAAGTTAAATATTACATACTTATCAAAGAATTATTTCACATGTATACCTTCCTGGGCTTGGGAGGACGGAATCCTGATGTTGAATAAACCACAAACCACCTTCGTTGGATGAGCCCAATTTGTTTTAGTATACAAAGTTATGTGATCATGTTCAATTTTGTAAGGAAAACATTGTATTAATATGTCTATATTTTTGTTTCTTTGAGGTCCAAGAGAGACATGTGGCTTTGGCAGCCTCGAGAAAGCCAATTAGACTCCTGCAATCTACCTATCCTCCTATTCTTGAGGTCGTGAAGTAGTTAATTAGGCTCCTGCAATCTACCCATCCTCCTATTCTTGAGGTCGTGAAGTAGTTAAATCTACTGTAAGCAAGTATCACTCATGCATTGCAGGTAATAGTTGCAGAGTCTTGAAAGTAGAGTAACGCTCAATGCATGCAACATAGAGACTAGCTGGAGAGTAATGCTGAATCGATGGATTCAATGTTGGAGAAGTGGGGAGGCCAATAGTGGTGTTGACGGATCCAGGCTTGAATTGAATGGGTTGGTACAATTCATTTATATTTGAGGCATTTAATAAATAGATTTCACTTTAATCTTAAAATCCCTGGTTCAAATACTCTTTTCTGTTAGTTAAGAGATTACTTTACACAATCCTAAAACTTACTTCAAATAATTTTGCCATGCTTTTGGAAATGCTCATCAGTTGTATTTTTAGTTTTAGTCTCAATATGCAAAGAATCTAATGACATTCAATGTTTGCTGAGAAACGTGGAGGGTTCCTAACAGATATTCACATGTTTGATTGGAGTCTTTGTTCGCCTTTGTTGGGTAGGTCATAAGAAATGAGGTCCAAAGGGATTGGAATTTGCCGTTTCGGAGGAGAAAGGCTAGGGTTCATTTGATTTTATGTTTTTCATTTATCATATCCAGTATTTATAATATACCTTTCTATTTTTGCAGGGACGGAGATGGAAACTAAAGTAGATACAGCCTGTGATTTCTTTTGCATTTTTTTTTTAAATTATATTATTAATTTAAACACTTAAACACTACATTAATAATAATAAAGTTATTATTTATTTCTAGGGAAAGGGTTTTGCAAATCCCTTCTCAAGTCCTCAAAGATACCCATGGCCATGGTTATTGCTCAAGAATGCTTACAATTTTTATTTTTGTTATTATTATTATTATTATTTTTTTTTATTTTTTTATTTTTTGAGTAAAGACTAAATCTATTAAAAAAGGAAAAAATATAGTACAATCAGGCCTGGAAGCAGGCAGAGCAAAGAAGCAGGGGAACCCGAGGTTAAGGAAACTCAACCTCGTTCCAAAGAGATAGACACAGAAATGACCAAAGAGAGCATAGGACTACATCTGAAAAGACTGAGCAGAGAAGCTACCCCGAAGGGTGGTTATCTTCAACACGACATTTTTTGCCTTTTTTCTTACTAACTTTTGTCCATCCAGTGGAGCTTGGCTGACTTGTAACTAGTTGTAGATGATTATGATCTGACGGCTAAGCCTCCTTCTCAGAGTCTGAGGACGAAGAGAGATGAGCACGCTTCTGGGAAATCTGAGGGTTAGAGGGAGCCTCTGGAACAGCTGAGGGAGGGTCCCCCGGAATTTCCTCATTCTGCATATCAGCTTCAACCTCCTCGTCAACCTGCACATGTGCCTCAGATTCCTCCTCCTCTGAGCTCGAGAAATCTAAGTCGCCCAGCGGATGAGGAGGCTCAAAAGGATTCCATCTTTTGGATTTGGGCTTACGGTTCAGATTCTTCTTTTTATCTTTTAACTGCGAACATGTACTCTGAAGGTGCCCTATTTGATGACAATGGCGACAGCGGAAGGTTGTGTTCTCGTAATCTAGTGACTGAGTCCAGTGGAAATCTCCAAACTTGAGGTTGATCCGATCCGCCAGGCCTTTGCTGATGTCTATTTCTGCACATAGTCTGTCGTAAGTATAGAGACCATTTTCCCTTCTTGAGGTATCTGTAGCCAGGTATCGGCCTAAAGTATCCCCAATGGCTAAGAAGACAGAGAAATCCCAAAAATGAGCCGGAAGATTTGGAAGCCTAACCCAAATGGGAATCTTGGAGATCACTGTTGTAGAAGGGTCGAAATCAGGAAACCAGGGGGTAAGAAAAAGCCCAGCCGTACCCCAAAACCAAGGGCCTCGTGTTAAGGCTTTCTGGTGGTCTTCATTTGAGTCAAAAACCACCAGGAAGAAGCCTTTTGAACATAGGAAAATTTTACATTTTTTAGTCCAGAAGGAATGGACCCATTGATAAAGATCTGCTGTACGAGGCCATAGCCCGTTAAATCTGCATATGAGTCCTGATTCTGCAAAAGTCTGATAGCGGTTCTCAACCCCAGGATTAGAGAGGCTAATGGAGGGAATCTCCTCTGATTTGTCAACCAGAAACGGCTTTGGAACGCCATTTGGCTGGGCTGTCTTGGAAGAAGCCTGAGGTTGGGCAGTGTTTTTGCGTGCTGCATCTTTGTAAGAGAAAAATGGAGCTGAGGAGGTTTGCCCGAAGGAACCACCTCTTAAACGAAAAGAAACCCCAATAGAGGCATCCTTTTGAATGCTGTAGAAGGAAAGAGATAGGGTCTGCATAAGTTGCTTACCCTGATATAGTAGTCTGAGGCAAGAGGAGGGAATCCCCAGCCTGCATTCAAGTTTCTGCAGAAGATCCTGCACAAGATCTGCTGCATGCACCCATAACATTGTCGTTTTCCCTAAAAAATTGACTTGGATCTGAAATGCAGAGGATTCTTCAGGCAGATCTGGCGGGTGCGAGAGAGAGAGCTGTCTCAGAGATGAGCTCGTTTGACCCTGCCGCCTGAAGATAGTTTGCCCATAGATCTGGGTTTTTTTTTGAGGCTGCCAGACCTGCTGGGCTTCTGATCTGATGATTTGATTGCATATCTGCGAAACTGACGGCCAGCCATCCCTTGCCGCCTTATCTGTGTCTTGACGTCGGATATTTGGGTTTCCATGAATGCGGATCTGTAAAAACCGCAGATCCGTGACCCCATTGAGCAGATCTGTGACCTCTAGTCGCTCTGCTTGGATAGCGCTTATAACTTTCAACGCAAAATGGTCCTCTGCTCTTGCAAATTTAATGATTCGAGCGCCGGGATGGAGTGTGAGGCCTCCAATATCTTCTGCGTTACAGCTGATTGTGACTGCCTTCTGCTCGACTCCGAGCTTCGTTGGCGAGGAGACCGATAAACAACTGAAATCTGCGAGTCCCGTGGCAGGCAGTGATCCTTTAAGACCGGCCCAGGACTTGGGTGCTGTGAGAGGAGCCGGGAGCCAAGAAACGGACCAGGAGAATGGCTCGTTTGTGGCGGAGAGCATGATCTGCAAGAATAATTGTTCAATATTTTTGAAAAATATATTAGAAAATCCTCATCATAAATTGAAAGAAATACATGTTTTAGAAATTAATTAGGTAGGTTGATAACTTATGTTTGAATTTTAAATAGGACTTGTCTTTAGTGTGACTTTTTAGACGTGAAATCTTAATTTGTGTTATGTAAACTAGTTTTTTGAAGCACCCTGGAAAACCCCTAGATTTAATATAGAAAAGAAAATTATTTTTTTTCCAAAATATTATCAATCAAGATATATTTCAAAAATACCATGGTGAATCTTCTCTTTTATTTTACATTTATGTTAAAGTTAATAAAAAATAGTTTGGAAGGATATCCTAGTATTTAGAGTATATAAGTATAGTTGTTTATTTATATTTTAATTTATATCTATTATTTTTAAATAGTATACATTTTCAAAATATAAATAACTATGATGCAATTATACCATTTTTATTATATATCACAAATAATTATACAAATGACCAAGACAATTTCACAAATGATTTTTGGAAAGCACCATCATTTAAGGTACATTTAAGAATCAAAAGTTTTCATAACTGTATTTAATTAATATATATTTAATTAATAGCAATAAAATAAAATTACAAGAAACTATAAACATGTCCCACATCAAGATGACTCTTCATAAAAACAACATGCAACCACTCATGCTGAGGTGACTTTGTGCATTAATGGCTTGGGAAGGGTGACAATCCCATTCAAGTTCTCGTGTTGAGTATATTCAATGTACAAGTGAAGGTGCCAATCACCTAACCCCTAAGAACTCTAATCATGCTCAAGATATGACATCTTGTCTTACTCTCCATGAAAACAATCATTCTTATATTAACTATGCTCTAAAAGTTGTGTATATCTTCCATATCTATTGGTGTCTCCAACACATAGTTCCATCACCCTTATCAACCTAAAAAATTGGTATTTGGATTCCTTGCTATCCTCAATTAGAGGCATCTATTAGTCTCTCCAATACGTAGCTCCATCACCCTTGTCAGCCTTAAAAATTAGTATTTGGATTCCTTCCTAGTCTCACTTAGAGGTTGTGATCACCTCGATCTATTTCTCAACATTGCTAGTGTTTATCTTTGTTATGTTTTCTCTTGGGTTGCCTTTGCTAGTTATTCTTTTGGATCCTTGTGGACCTTCTCGGTCTCTATTTTCCACCTTTGCTACATTTGTTGGGCATCAGAGGCCAAGGAACATATAGAAATCCTCTCGCCAGTGCATCCATGGTTCATGCAAGAGCACATACTCAACATGGAAGACGTCGATGTGGTTGTGCCCAACCTCCCACAATGTGGCATGCTCTAAGCATGGAGTAATATGATGTGGACATGACAAATGTTGCTCTAAATTGCTACTTCTTAGCTCATAGACACACTCCATCAAATCATCTTACACAGTCATGGTACTCTCTGTCACTTTTTCCTGCGTACAATAGTCGCCATTGATTTCATGTGACATCAACCTATTCTTTGCTAATTTAATCGGTTGTTGACCTAACCTTTGCTTCCATATCAGAGATCCACTCATCATAAGTTTTATTAAGACAATGTTATGCTATCACTAAATTTCGATGCCTTCAGTTCCTTCTGTCTTAGCCCCTTTTCTCGTTTCCCTTCCATGGGACCATATGTTGTGATTGATGACTTTATTCTCCTCTTTACAACAGTATTGGTGCCTCCATATTATAGCTTGCATTAGAAATATTTTATGAGGTCTCGAGGTTTTGAGCTCCTTTTGCTTGGCCCTCTCTTGTTTTACACCATGGAACCAAGAGGTGTGACCAATGACTTAACGTTATGGTGATAAGGTGTCTAGATCCCACACGGGGTATCTTCCTATGTTGATTTGTCTCGCCCTTGGATCTTTTTATTTCTACATTCAGACGCCACCATACATCGAGGCTCCCTGTATAGGGACTTCCTTCATATTTGAATTTTGGAGGAGTTCAGAAATTCTAACCTCCTAAATAAGTCATAGCACTTAGGTGATAGGCCTTCTCTATGCCCATTGGTCCTTTAAAATCCATGATCAATTTCCAACAAAATATTGGATCCCCAAGGCTCATCCCCCAATCTTCCCAAACTCACAAATTTTGTCTCAAAAATTATCAAATCCCTACCATGTCCATATTCTTTTTTCAAGAAAAAATTTCCAATTTTTACTGGGGAAGGTTTCTTCCCACAAAGAAACCCCACTATTTATCGAACACAAATTATACAATATTACCTTATTTGGTTACCCTTTTCTTTTAATTAAATATATTAATGAAAAATATCATCTAGAGTTATTCAAACACATGTTGACATATCTTTTCGATTAAAATAATAACAATAGTTTATTAGTGAAATTAAATAATATTACTCAAATTAATTTAACATATTTTTATTGAATTTTTTTTAATGTTGTGGTTCACAGACACCTTGGTAAAGGGTGGCAGTACATCCACGGAAAAATCTAGGTTGATCGACCCCAAAGGGAATCTAGCCCCATGGCCCACTAGCAAGGCCTGACCCCAAGGGCTTCGGGGAGATTGGACCCTGTGACCTCCTGGTGGTGAGGCACTAATTTTGACCAATTGAACTAACCCTTGAGGCTAACATATTTTTTTATGTTTATTTAGGAAGGGATGGGGAGGAAGAGTGGGAGGTGGAGGTGTTAGTACAAGAGGAGGAGGTGGACTTGCAGAGTAGGTGGAGGAGGAGAAGGGGTGGAGGCAGCGGTGGAAGAGGTGGTGGTGGAGGAGGAGGTGGAGGTGGAGGTGGAGGTGGAAGAGGAGGAGGTGGAGATGGAGGTTGAGGTGGAAGAGGAGGAGGAGGAGGTGGAAGAGGAGGAGGAGGAGGAAGAGGAGGAAGAGGAGGAGAGGTGGAGGTGGCGGAGGAGGTGGAGGCAGAGGTGATGATGGAGGTGGAGGAGGAGGGGGCAGAGGTGGAGGTGCAAAAGGAGGTGGCGATGGAGGAGGAGGTGGCAGTGGCAGTGGAGGAGGAGGTGGAAGTGGAGGAGGAGGTGGCGGTGGTGGTAGCAGTGGAGGCATAGGGGCAGGAGGTGGTCATGGTGGTTGAAGAGGAGGTAGAGGTGAGGTGGAAGACGAGGAAGAGGTGGTGGAAGAGGAGGGGGAGAAGGAGGAGGTGGAGGTGGAGATGCAGGAGGAGGAGGACGAAAATGACGAGGAGGTGGTGGAGATGGGGGAGGAAGAGGAGGCAAAGGAGGAGGAGGGGGAGGAAGTAGACATGGAGAAGGAGGAGGTGGTGGGGTTGGTACAGTATAAAGTGGTTGTGGAGGAGCAGGCAGAGCTGGAGGAGGAGGAGGTGGGGGTGTAGACGATGGCGGAGGAGGTGGAGGTGTAGGTGGAGGAGGAGGAGGGCAAGAGGGAGGAGGTGGAGGAGGAGGTGGAGGTGGAGGAGGAGGTGGAAGACGAGGTAGCAGTGGAGGAGGAGGTGGTGGTGAAGGAGGAGAGGGAGGGTGTGCAGGTGATGGCGGAGGAGGTGGAGGTGGAGGTGCAGGTGGAGGGGGAGGATGTGGAGGTGGAGGGGTAGGGCATGGAGGTGGAGGTGGAGGGGGAGGGCGTGGAGGTGGAGGTGGAAGAGGAGGTGGCGGTGGAGATGGAAGAGGGGGGGGAGGAGGAGGAGGAGGAGTTGGTAGGGATGGTGGAGGAAGAGGAGGCAGAGGAGGAGGAGGGGGAGAAAACAAAGGTGGAGGGGGAGGAGGTAGAGGAGGATGGGGTAGAGGTGGAGGTGGAGGTGGAGGAGGAGGTGGTGGTAGCGGAGGAGGGGGAGAGGGTGCAGGCGATGGCGGAGGAGGTGGAGGTGGAGTAGGAGGAGAAGGAGGGGGCAGTAATGGAGCTGGAGGAGGATATGGAAGATGAGGTGGTGGTGGACGTGGAAGAGGAGGAAGAGGAGGAGGTGGTGGAGATGGGGGAGGAAGTGGAGGTGGAGGAGGAGGAGGGGTAGGAAGTGGAGGTGGAGGTGGCAAAGGCAAAGGTGGGGGAGGTGGAGACTGAGGGGGTGGTGGATATGGAGGCATAGGTGGAGGAGGAGGAGGTGGTGGTGGAGGAGGAGGGGGAGGAGGTGTAGGCAATGGTGAAGGAGGTGGAGGTGGAGGTGGAGGAGGAGGGGCAAGGGGAGGAGGTGGAGGAGGAGGTGGCAGAGGTGGAGGTGGAGGTTGAGGTGGAAGAGGAGGAAGAGGAGGAGAGGTGGAGGTTGAAGAGGAGGTGGAGGTAGAGGTGGAGATCGAGGAGGCGAAGGTGATAAAGGAGGTGGGGGAGGATGAGGCAGACGTGGAGGTGGAGGAGGTGGAAA
>APFE030515400.1:6917-33812 GCA_000404065.3 Pinus taeda
ATGGGATCCCAAAGTGTACCCACACTTATACAAAGTAGAGTTTAGCAGTGGCTTCTATTGTGATATTATTCTTGCAAACTGCCATAATGGCCATCTTCGAGAACCTGTCGACAACCACAAAAACATAGTCATTTCTATGCTTAGTGGAAGGAAGGCCTGACATGTAATCCATGGAGATGGATTCCCAAGGTCGACTAGGGGTAGGAAGCAGAATATAGAGGCCTTGCTTCTTGATGGTCGGTTTGGCAATGGGGCAGGCAGTGCGTGATTTGATGTACTTCCTGACATCCTGTCGAAGATTTGATGAATATAAATACTTCTGCAGTACTGCCACCATTTTCTCGACCCCAAAATGCTCAGCAGCTTAACTGTAGTGTGCTTCCCAAATAATCTTGGCATGCTCCCTTGAAGGAACACAAAATTTACCCAATTGGCATAATAGGGCATCCTGGAGGTCAAAATCTAGAACATGCTAACCCTCCAAGAGTGTGTAGTATGTGTTGCCGAATTCTGGGTCACTTTTGTAGAGAAGTGGCCAATCAAAAGTCTCGTGCCCACAAGAGTTGAGCACGGTGGTTAATTCCATGATCGACAATCGACTAAGGTAATCTACAACATTATTGGTGCTGCCCTTCTTATACTTGATATTCAAATGGAACTGTTGCAGGTATGTGGACCACTTCTGATGGTGATCATTTTGCAATTTCCCTTGGATCTGTATGAACTGCAAGGGTCGGTGGTTTGTGTGGATGACCGTTTCCTTCCCGAAAATGTAATGCTTCCATTGTTAGCAAGCCTGCATAATGGGATACATCTCTTTGTCAAAAGTGGAATACTTTCAAACTGTGTCTGAAAGTGTCTCACTCTGATATGTCATTGGATGCCCGTGTTGAGTAAGAACTGCCCTAATAGCATAGTCAAAGGCATCTGTCTCAACCTCAAATGGTTGTTGCAAGTTTGGTAAAGCAAGCACTAGTACCGAGCAGAGGCGATATTTCAGCTCTATAAATGCCTTCTGTTGAGATTCAGACCAAAAGAATTTTTCTTTCACTCCTCCCTTGGTGACCTGACTCATGGGCCAAGTGATGTGAGAAAATCCCAACATTAACCTGCGGTAGAAGTTGGCAAGGCCTAGAAAGCTGTGGAGCTCTATCAGAGTGGTGGGAGATGGCCAGTCCCAAATGAATTTGATCTTGTTTGGATCTGCATGCACCCCCTGTTGATCAATAATGTATCCCAAATACCAAAATTGGGTCATGCCAAAAGTGCATTTTTCCAAATTCGCACATAACTTGTGTTGCTGCAGTGTTTGGAGAACCTGTCACATGTGGTGGAGGTGCTCTTCCCAACTTTGGCTAAAGATCAGGATGTCATCCAAGTATACCACTACAAATGAGTTGGTGAGTGGCCGTAAGGTGTCATCCATTAGCCTCATGAAGGTTGCAGGAGCATTCATCAATCTGAAAGGCATCATCAACCATTCGAGAAGGCCCTCCTTGGCTTTGAAGGTAGTCTTCCATGCATCCGAGGGTTTGATTTGTACTTGGTGATATCCTGACTTCAAATCGATCTTGCTGAATTATTTTCCCCCCTTCAGTTGGTACAGGACGTCATTAGTCCATGGTATCAAGTACCTATTACGGACAATGATATTTTTCAACACCCAATATTCAATACCGAGTCTCCAAGTCCCATCCTTCTTCTGTATAAACACGATCGGGCTCCTGCAAGGCGATGAAATCAGACGAATGTGACCTTTTTGCAATAGATCTTGAATATGCCTCTTCATTTCATCATTCTCCACAATGGAGCGTCGATAGATTGGTCCATTGGGCAGCGGCACACCTAGGGTCAGATCGATGGAGTTCTTGATCTGATAGTGCAAACGAACCCCTGAAAGGGGAGGTGAAGATGTCCTCGTACTCCTCCATGACCTTGTTGATCTGTAGTTGTTGTGCATAGGGGCCCTATCTGGAGGTCATGGCCATTGTCTTCCTCTTTCCTTGAGGGCATATCATCAAGAAAACAAATTTCCTTGTTTTGGAAATGAGTTTACTGCATTGTTTTGCAGTAACCGAAGAGATGGCGGTAGGTGGTGCTACCTCTGATATCCTATACAACTTATTTCCCAAAGTAAAAATTATAGCATGGGGCCTTGATTCATTCATAGCATGTTGCTTGCACAAGTATTTCTGTCCTAATAACACATCACAAAATTCAAGGGGAGCAATGTCACACAATACCTCATCTGTGAAGGGCTTGATGTTGTATGGAAGGCGACACTACTAGCTCACACAAAGATCTCGTCCTTGGTGAAGCCACCCGATGGTGTATGGCTCTAAATGTGATGTGGTTAGTAAGCCTAGCTGATTCATGACCTCTGCCAAAATGAGGCTCTTTTGGCTCCCGCTGTCAACAATGAACTATAGTGAGGAGCCCTTTACCCACATCTAGGAGTGGAAGAGACACTCCTCCTCCTCTGGATCTTTGAGTTCCTCCTTATGGATCTTCATGGTGGCAATGGTGGCATTGGAATCTTCATTGATAATCTACTTCCCTTTGTCATTCCCCTTGTTAGGTTCTAACTCAATGTCAGAACATGCATCTAAATCTGAAACCCTTAGCTCGGACACCAGTGACTACTTGGCTCGACACTCACTTTTGTTGTGAGTGGAGCTCTTATGGAGCTCACACCACTTTCCCATGTCCTTTTTCAGCTTCACGGCACTGTTCTTTGCTTGCAGCTTTGGCGGGTTGTCTTGGGCCACCCCACCTTGGCTTTGTCCTTTGTTCTATGGTTTGGTGGCACCTTTCCCTTGCTTTGGATTTGCAGATCCAAAGTCTCGCTTCTTCTGTTTAAACTTTTGCTTGACCTTGAGATCACATCGGTATGTCGTGCCGAGCGAGGAGATGTTTAGGAATTCTATTTCTTCCTGGATGTACTTATTCGGGCAACCAAGGTATTTGAGTACCAAATGCTGCTCTGAATTCTTGATACCCATCTTTGTGTGAAGGGTATGGAAAATATTGGTAAAATCTGGCACGTCTTGGTCCCTTCCCTACTGCAGCGTGGTCCACTTTATGTATTGATCCTCATAGCTTCCAACAAGGTAGTATTGCACCTTGATGGCATCCCGAAATGCGTTCCAAGTGGGAGCGACAAAAAATAGTGAGCCTATACCTTCATCCTTCTATTCGCAGTAGGTTTCCCACCAGTCCTTGATGTGGGGGGCTACTTTGAGAAGAGCGAAAATAATTTTTTCCCGACTGGAAAAATCATGAACAGAAAAATAACCCTCTAGCAAATTTAACCATTTATCGACAACATCTGCATCTATCTAGCCCTTGAATATGGGGATTTCAAAATTAACTTGTACCTTAAACGGTGTGGCATTTCTAGAGTAGCTATTGGAAGCAGATGTGTCACCCTAGGTAGCCGCTGAAGGATCTGGGAAAAGTTGTCCATCATCATGTTTCTTTGTCACTCGAGGGCTTATTCGAGCAAGATTTTGATAGGATCTCCTACCCCCTCGTATTTCTTTTCATCCGCCATGGGAGGTCGTCAAGATTTGCGAGGCTGATCTTGCAAAGGTTTGACCAGTTGAAGCCCTAACTCCTTATATCCCGACCTCATTGGGGGCATGTAAAGAAAAACAGAGAAAAATTAAACCAAAATGAAACCACTGATATGGATTTAAACAGGAACGCAACAAATTACAGAGATAACCATAAACAAAGAGATGCAGCAGAAACAATAATTCATTTCATTAATGTAAAATACTGAAATATGCTTACAAATAGAAATGGAAATAAACCATCTAGGGCGATGGTAGATTATACCTAAGAAGATATGTGGAAGATACATGCCTCTGAACTATGTTACATTGAGGCTCGAACGCCTATTTATTGTTGAGAAATAATGGAAAACCCTAAACATCCAAAAACCTAACCCTAGAAGATGAAATGCCAAACTATGGGCCCCATTTGGGTAAATTGGTACGTCAACTTCCCGAGGTCGTAACATTGGCATACAATCTCCGTTTGACACGCACAATATCTCATTAGAAAGATCTATCTAGGAACTACAACTTTGGGAAGAGAAACATCGATTCATGTGCCCATGTTGCTCCCAGGTTTCCCAAAAGTCATTGTTTAGGGCCTCCAAACGGCTCCAGAAGTTCAAGAACCAAAAAAATGCTAAAAATAGTAAATTGTGCTACAATTAAGGAAACTAAAAAGCTGAAGGAAACAATGGTGGGGGTCCAAGTGGACTTGGTGGGTGGCCACCAATATCCACCTGGATCACTGTTATTGATTGGCACCATCTGAGGCAACGTTAGGGTCCCACGTTAACCCCCTTATTTATGTAATAGGATCGAGTCATAGTTATAGTTAAGTAAAGAGTCAATAAAGCCCATATTAATAATTGTAAGTGGTTCACCCACATTTAATGAAGGGACCACAGTTAGTTGCAAATGGGCCATGGTATTAGATAGATGGTATTAATAAGAACCATGGTATTGCCCCATGGTATTGCATGTATGAATCTTATATAAAGGATAGAGACTGCCCTCAAGGAGCATAATGTCTTATTTTGTAATCAAGCTCTGCTCTATTGGAGGCTGCCCCCTCGAAGAGGCAAGTGAACATTGCTTTCTGAATAATAAAATACTTGCTATTATTTCTCATTGTTCTATGCTCTGGGTATATTTCTTCACATATTTTGTATTCTGGTATCGTCTTGCAGGTTAAGAGCATAGCAAGTGTTATCAGATCACTTTGCAGGGCTGGTGGGATCTCCAATTTTTAGCAAAATGTTTTTGGCTAGAGACGTGTTCCAGCATCTTTAAACCATGGGACTCCCTTGTAACCCCTATGGGTACCCCTTCGAGTAGTAGTGCCTTAAACAGAACCACGCACAGACTGTCTTCCAAGTACCCTCTAGGTATAACGAAAGCCCCCTAGCTCCCTTGAAACCTCACCAGAGATAAACCGTTGGCCATCTTGCTGCTACAATACACCGAGAATAGCACTCGGAGAGATTACTCACATGTACGATAAGGCAGTCGGGTTGTACAGTTAAGGGTACAACTGATCCTCCTTGGTTAGTGCCCTGAAAAATTAGGTCGAGTACTACTATCAGACCCTTATGTATATTGCAATGTGTAGCACTTGACACTCCTGGGGGCCATAGTTCCCTTCTCTATATTTGGATCACTCATAATATTTGCCACATTAGATCTCACAATTGGGGTTTGGTCGCAGCAGTAGCAATCAATTCCGTCATTCAGATCTATTAGAATATCCATTTGGATCTATTAGATCCATCAGATCTACAACAACAATCAATTCTGCCATTTAGATCTATCAGATCAGCCATTTAGATCTCTCAGAAACATCAGATATACCATCCAAATCTGAGTAGTTGTGTCAGTTCCTATACCTAGGCATGATTTTCACAGGACTTTTGGCAGCATTGACATTTCTGGGATTCGGCTACTGCAGTATTCCTAAGCAAGGAGTGAAACTTCATTCGAAGTAAAAAAAAAAAGAGTCTGAGACCCCCTCGGGGCTCTTATTGTTGACTTAGCCCATTAGAATCAAGACGACGACCTGAGCAAGGTGGTACCATTCAATTGTTAGAGCCAAGAAATTCAGGTGGTCCCAAAATTTCTAGTACATCGGATCGATGCATGGTAGAAACTAGAGCTCAACTATGGTGAATGAGAGGATCGACAAACTTGAAATAACGTTGAATGAGCTCATGTCGCTGATGCAGAACTTAAATACAACACTCTCTAAGGGCAAGGTGGAGGCATGCGAGGACACATATATTGGCAATGAAAATAGTGAGGGTGAGTCTAACCAGTCGCTTCACCTCTGGGGCACGTGCCAACAATCCCATCCATGACCACACAAGCTGGACATGTACAAATTTGATGGCTCTCACCCGGTTGCATGGATAACACAAATGGAGCAACATTTCAACCTGAATTACATCTTGGATAATGCGACTCAACTTAGTGTGGGTATCATGTACTTGGACAATGAAGATGGCAATGGTGGCAATGGCATAAACATTGCTATGGAAGGCCCTCGACGTGGGAGACATTCAAAAAAGCTCTTATGGATCGCTTTGACTAGGAATCTGACTTTTTGGGTCATCTCACTAAGCTCCAACAAACAGGAATAGTGAATGAATATATTGCAACCTTTGAAGACTTAGCTTTCCGCACTAGAGGTCTACACGATGATTTTTAAGTGGAATATTTTGTCAGTGGTCTCAAAGAAGCGATACAAGCCCACGTCTGACTGCACCACCCTAGCTCACGGTTGGATGCTTGCAAGATAGCTCATGAAGTCGAACATGCGCTACCGGCCCAGTCCAATCACCCAAATTTCATCACCAAGGGTCGCCCCCCACAGGCTCAAAGCACTACCCAAACACTCAAGGTTCAAAAGGTGTCACCAGTAGAAATGGTGGAAAGAAGAAAGCAAGGCTTATGTTACTACTATGATGAGAAATACTCCCCTGGGCATAAATGCAAGGAGACCAAATTCTTTCAAATTGATGCTACTGATCACAGTCCATTAGAGGAAGCCCCACCACTTGAGGAACCAGAGGAGGAAGAAGAGGACAACCAAGAAAGCAATGTACCTGAAGAACTAGTTATCTCGTTGCATGCTTTGGCAGCGATTTCTTCACCTCAAACTCTCAAAATCAGAGGTTTTATCAAGCATCGCCCAGTAGTAGTATTTATTGATAGTGGAAGTACACATAATTTTATCCATCATAGAGTCACGGAAGCAGTGCATTGTTTTGTCCGAGCAGTTTCTAACTTCCAAGTCCAAATTGTTGATGGGGGAATAATGAAATGTGAAGGCCGCTATGAAAATGTCAAACTTCAAATGGGGGATTATTAGTTAAAGACCCACATGTTTTCCATATACATGGGAGAGTACGATATTGTACTCGGTGCTGAATGGCTTCACACACTTGGCCCAATCACAATGGATTTCTAGGAGTTATATATGAGCTTTAAGCAGAACAACCACACACATACCCTCTGCGGACTCCAGGTGGGAGGTCCCTCTATCATCAGCTCACATCGGATGGAAAAATTGTTTAAAAAGGGCCCCCATGGATTTATAGCTCAATTTAATGCCATCCAAGCCATCGAACCCAATTCTCTTCATATTCATCCTGAGATGCAATAGATCTTAAACAACCATTTGCTAGTCTTTGACAAGCTTCATGAGCTTCGACCCTCGAGAGGGGAAAATGATCATAGCATTACTTTGGTCCCAAGGGCTCAACCACCAAATGTGCACCCATATAGATATCCATTTGACCAAGAGAATGAAATAGAAAAAATAATCAAGGAACTCTTGGAAGCAGGCATCATTCATCCCAACATTAGTCCTTATTCATCGCCGATGGTCATCGTGCTCAAGAAAGATGGGGAATGGCATATGCGTCTGGACTTCTGGGCCCTTAGTACGTTGACAGTCAAAGATAAATTTCCCATCCCAGTTGTCGATGATTTTCTAGATGAACTAAATGGGGCTCAATTCTTTACTAAGCTCGACCTTCACTCAGGCTACCACCAAATTCACATGAAAGAAGTAGACATTCCAAATACTGCTTTCCAAACTCATGAAGGCCATTATGAGTTCTTGGTCATGCCATTCAGTCTTTGTAATGCCCCATCAATTTTTCAGAGCCTTATGAACCACCTGCTCAAACCATATCTCAGAAAAGATGTCCTGGTTTTCTTTGATGACATCCTCATCTACAGTCGCACCTGAGCCGCACATCTTCACCATGTAGATCTGCTCTTGCAACTGCTCCGCAAGCATAAATTATTTTTCAAGATGTCCAAGTGTTCTTTTGGCATGGAAGAAGTTGATTATTTGTGCCACATTATGGGGCACGAAGGTCTGAGGGTGGACCCCAAAAAGATCCAGGCAATGCAGGAGTGGCCTCAACCTAAGACCTTGAAGAGCCTGAGAGGATTTTTGGGTCTCACAAGCTACTATCGCAAATTTGTTTACAATTATGGTCACATTGCTAGGCCCCTCACTCAACTCCTGAAGAAAAATTCATTCCTCTGGAATGATGAAGCACAATAGGCCTTTACAACTCTCAAACATGCCATGTGTTCAACTCTAGTCTTAGCACTACCCGACTTCACCAAATCTTTTGTGATAGAATGTGATGCTTCGAGTATGGGTATTTCGGTAGCCTTAATGCAAGAAGGTTGACCTTTGGCCTTCACAAGCCAACAACTAAGTGGGAAGAATCTGGGACAATCTACCTATGAGAAGGAGATGATGGCCATCTTACATGCAGTAGATACCCGGCGACCATACTTTTTGGGGCGCCATTTCCAAATCCTCTTAGATCATCAAAGCCTTAAATATTTTTTGGAGCAATGCCTATCCTCACCACAATAAAATAAATGGCTCACAAAAATGTTGGGATATGATTATGAGATAATTTACAAGAAAGGGCGTGAGAATATTGTAGAAGACGCGTTATCCTGCCAATTTGAGGAGGAAAGTACCCTGCTCGCAATTTCCCTTCCCATTCCAGAATGGATTGAAGAGGCTCGCAAGGAATGGTTTTCATATCCTTGGCTCTCCCAACTCATTAATCAATTGCAGGTGGATCCAAATTCCACATTAGGCTACTCATGGTAGGATGAGATTCTTCGCTACAAGGACAGATTCGTAATATCACCAACATCTACCCTCAAAAGCCACATTTTGGCGGAGTTGCACTCATTGCCCACTACAGGACATTCAGGCTTTCAGAAGACATATGCTTGCACTCGAAGATATTTTTTTTGGACAGGCATGAAAAAGGACATTCTTACTTTTGTAGCTGAATGTGATATTTGTCAGTGCCACAAAGGAGAACCAGTCAAATCCCTAGGCACATTACAACCGTTGCCCATCCCGGCCTCAATCTGGATGGAGTTTTCTATGGATTTCATTACGGGTCTTCCAAAGTCAGGAAGCAAGTCAGTCATCATGGTGGTTGTGGACAAACTTTCTTAAGTATGCTCATTTTTGTGCCCTACTCCACCCTTTTACACCAACTTTGGTCGCTCAATCTTTCATGGATCAGATCTTCAAATTGCATGGCATGTCCACTTCCATTGTGTCTGATCGTGACCTGGACTTCACCAGTAACTTTTGGTAGGAACTCTTCCAGCTACAAGGTATCCAACTACAACTCAGTACTTCCTATCATCCAAAAACTGATGGTCAAACTAAAGCAGTCAACAAATGTCTGGAAACCTACCTTGGGTGTTTCAATCCAGAAAAGCAACATCTCTGGGTACAGTGGTTACCTCTAGCTGAATGGTTGTATAACACCAACTATCATGCCACCGCCAAAATGACTTCATATGAAGCAATTTATGGTCAACTCCCTCCTTCCTCTACTTCTTATATCGAGGGATGCTCAAAGGTACAAGAAGTGGATCAACTCCTACAGAACCGCACAACCATGCTGGCCCACCTTAGAGAGAATCTTCATGAAGCTCAAAACTGCATGAAGCAATACGTAGATCAACATCACTCAGAACGCCAATTTCAAGAAGGGGATCAGGTATTTTTGAGGCTGCAACCATATAAGCAAACATCACTCAAAGACAAGGGTTGTCAGAAACTATCTCCAAAATTCTACGGATCGTATCAAGTACTTCAACGCATTGGAGAAGTTGCCTACAAGCTAGCTTTGCCACCCACTACAAAAATCCATCCAGTTTTCCATGACTCATGCCTCAATAAAGTGATTGGGAACAATTGTAGAATTCAAACTAGTGTACTTGAACTGGATGAAGAAGGGTCAATCTAGCTCCAACCTGAGCAGGTTCTTGATACACATGAAAGGAACCTGCATGGCCGCATGATCAAGGAAGTCCTCATCAAGTGGAAAGACACCTCTCCAGAAGATGCAACCTAGGAACCAACCACTATTCTTTAGCAATTTCCGCAGCTTCAGCGTTAAGGACAAGGCTATTTTTATCAGGGAGGGCATGTTAGGGTCCCACCCTAACCCCCTTATTTATGTAATAGGATCGAGTCATAGTTATAGTTAAGTAAAGAGTCAATAAAGCCCATAATAATAATTTTAAGTGGTTAACCCTCATTTAATGAAGGGACCATAGTTATGTGCAAATGGGCCAGGGTATTAGATAGATGGTATTAATAATAACCATGGTATTGCCCCATGGTATTGCCCCATGGTATTACATGTATGAATCCTATATAAAGGATAGAGACTCCCCTCGAGGAGCACTGTGTCTTATTTTCTAATTGAGCTCTGCTCTATTGGAGGTTGCCCCCTCGAAGAGGCAAGTGAACATTGCTTTGTGAATAATAAAATACTTGTTGTTATTTCTCATTGTCCTATGTTCTCGGTATATTTCTTTGCATATTTGGTATTCTGGTATCATCTTGCAGGTTAAGAGCATAACAGGTAGGGTAACGGGTAGAGTGTTTAGGAGTTTACTCAAGAGTTCAAAAAAAAAGCATTGGCACTTGGCATTTCATTGGATACACGTGAAACTTTATTAAAATACATCAGCAACTTACATTCATATTTACAACATACATTATTCATGTTTAATCTTGATGATTTTGATGAAGTGTGTGTTCAAGCCATACATGTTGAATCAGGTAACAGGCCATTCAAGTTTTCATAGAAACCATCCAGGCAATTAGAAATCAAGGATTCCAAAGATAGTAAGAAGAAGGGCAATTTAAATGGAAAGAGATCAGTGATAGCTCAGAAGGAAGGTGAAAGACCTACTTGTACTCATTGCCAGAGGATTGGACAATGATGAGTCCAAATGTTGGAAACTTCACCCAGAACTCAAACCGAAGAAGTTTCAGAAGAAGAAAGGTGAAAAGAAGGCCAATACAACAATCCAATAAGATTTGGGCTCTGACACAGGTGATGAAGGTAAAATAACCGCAATGGTTTCAATAGGTAAAACTTCTGATACTGGTTCTAGTTCTAACACTTCTATACCTTGTTCAAACCAAAATCATCTAAATGAGGATAAAAGGGTTGAATTATTTCACATAAGGATAAATTCTAAGCACACAAAGATAGATACATTATTTGACAGTAGATCACATGAAAATTTAATATCTAATGAGCTAGTTAATAAATTGGCTTTGGAGACACATAATCATCTAAGACCATACCCTCTAGGTTGGCTGAATAAAGAGACTTGGATTAATGTCACAAAGAAGTGTTGATTAAAATTTGCAATAACAAATAACTACCTTGATGAAGTAGATTTAGATGTGATTCCAGGAGATATATGTGGAGTAGTGCTAGGAAGTCCTTATCTCTATGATCGTGATGTGGTGCTTTATAGGAAAGAGCATAAATATCATCCTAAGAAAGATTGGATTGAATTTATTGTCAAGTCACATAAACTTAAAACACACTTGGATTTAGTTTCAGTTAATCAGATGAAGAGATTAATAAGTTCAGGTAAGAAATATGTACTTATGGTTGTGAAAGAACAACACAAGGATCGACAGGATGTTTTTTCAGGTTGTGAATCTCAGTTCAAAGATGGATTGGTTAAAGTGCTAGATTCTTTTCAAAATCTATTTAAGGAACCAAAAAATATTCCTCCTAAAAGAGAAATACGACATGAAATACAAATAATGTCAGATGCCCCTCTTCCTAATATTGGAATGTATTACCTATCAATTATAGAGAATGAAGAAATAAATAAACAAATACAAGAATTGGTTGAAAAAGGTTTTACTCGACCTAGTTCATCTCCATGTGGTTCACCCATAATTTTGGTTCATAATAAAGACATGACATGGATAATGTGTGTCAACTTCAGGGCCTTTAACAAGATAACAATAAAAAATGGGTATCCTCTCCCCATGATAGATGATTTACTTGATCAACTGAAAAATGTTGTCTATTTCAATAAGTTAGATTTAAGAAGTGGATATCATCAAATCCGCATAACAGAAAATGACATCTAGAAGACTGCATTCAAAACTAGACAGGGACTATTTGGATGGTTGGTAATGCCTTTTGGTTTGTGTAATGCACTAGCAACTTTCATGCAGTTATGAATGATGTTGTCTGCCCATACATTGATAAATTTGTCATAATCTACTTAGTTGACATTCTAATTTTTTGTTCCAGTATAGAAGAACATGTTGATCAGGTTTTCGAAGTATTGCACAGAGAAAAGTTGTACCTTATACTTTCCAAATGTGAGTTTGAAAAAACTTCACTAAATTATCTTGGTTACATAGTTAGAGGTGGAAGCTTAAAAATATATCCAGCTAAAATCGATGTGATCGTTAAGTGGCCAAGACCACAGAACGTGACTAAAGTTAGAAGTTTTTTAGGTGCAATTCAGTATTGGAGAAAATTTATTGCTCAGTTTTCTTTGATTGCTTCACCATTACATGCTTTAACAGGTTCTAAAGTTCCCTTTCAGTGGGGAGGTAAACAAAAAAAATCTTTTGATACAATTAAGCAGAAAATAGTCACAACACCAATCTTAGCTTTACCAGATATTCAACATCCATTTGAAATTGAAACAGATGCTAGTGGTTATGCAATGGGTGCATTGTTACTTCAAAAAGGAAAACCAATTTGTTTTCATTCAGAAACTTTTTCTAAATCAGTAGTGAATTATCCAATATATGATAAAGAACTATTTGATTTGGTTGAAAGTGTTAAGAAGTGGAAACATTATTTAATGGGTAAAGAAAAATTGATTCACACATATCATCAGCTGCTTCAGTACTTATAGTCTCAAACTAAGTTGCAACAATATCATCATTACAGATGGATGGGATTTCTTCTGCAATTTCACTTAGTAATTAAGTACAAGAAAGGTGTCATAAACAAAGTAGCTAATATGTTATCTAGACCATCTTTGAATGCTTTCGTAGTACTACATAGTAGTTCTTTAAAGAATGAAAGTTATATAGAACAATATAGAATGGATGCCAATTTCAAAGATATTTATGAATCACTAACTCATGGTGCGCAGGTGGAAGAAATCAATTATCATGTTCATGACAGGTTGTTATAACATCTAGGTAAGTTATGCATACCACAGACAGAAAGAGCGCATGCTTTCCGGGAAGCACATTCTTCTCGCATTTCAGGAAATTTGGGAGTAAGAAAAACAATGGCACAAGTTCAAAGGTATTGTTAATGGCCTTGAATGTATGAAACTATTGGTAAATACATTAAAGGATGTGTGATGTGTTTGACCAGCAGACCAGGCAATCGAAAGATTGGTTTATACATTCCACTTCTAGTTCCTTTGCAACCATGGGATAGTATTTCCATAGATTTTGTTGTATGGGTTCATTCTGAGTTACCTACTTCTGTTATTTCTGATCGAGACACTTGTTTTGTAGGAGAATTTTGGTCCACTTTACGGGAACTCATGGACACAGAGCTGAAGAATAACACATCCTTTCATCCACAAATTGATTGACAAACTGAAGTGGTTATCAAAACAATCATACATTTTCTCTGAGGGTATTCTAGTAAACATACTAAATTGTGGGATGAATGTTTATCTTATGTGCATCATGCTTACAACCGAGCCTTACACTCATCAACTAATAGATCACCATTTGAAACTTGTTTTGGGTATCTACCGAAGTCACCAATGGAGTTCATGTTTGGTGAAGACGATAAAGTGGGTGAACATGATGATGTGAAAAAAGCAGTTAAGTTCACTGAACAGATACAATAGATACATGCAACAGTGCAGGATCAGTTAGAGAAGAGTGAGGCCAAGTATAAAATGTGCCATGACAAGAATCAAGTTGATCATCATTTTTAGGAGGACGATCAAGTATGGTTGTATATCAATAAAGATAGGTTGAAAGGAGAAGGTAAGAAACTTAAACTTATCAGGTATGGCCCTTTTAAGATTATGGAAAAGATTGGAAATAATGTTTTTTGATTAAATTTACTTCCTTACATGCGAATTTACGCAGCTATAAATGCGGAAAAACTGAAATTGTATGAACCTCCAATGAACATGGATCCCAAGGAAGATACACAGATTCCAACTATTGATGATTTGGAACCTGAGTATATGCATGAGTTGCAAGAAGATATCATCTTGGACAGGAATATGCAATCTTCGAGGTGTGGAGATGTTGAATACCTTCGCATAGGACTCAAGGGCATAAATCTGAACAACACAAGGTGGATAGAAGTCAGAAAAGTGAGGGAACTGTACCCTCACCTGATATTTTCTTAAATCAAACTTTTGTGGTCCAAACGATTTCAAGTGGAGAGGATTGATCGAGGAGGATCTCGTTAGTTCTTCGTCAGGTTCAGTTCATCGTCAGCATCATTCTATCATCATCAGTGATGTGTGGGTCAGCAATGAGGTCATTGGGTTTGATGTCACATAGTGACAGTTTGTGTAAAAGGGTTTTGGGTAACATGATGTTTCAAGTTGGGCAAAACTTGTATTCAAACATTGTAATAAAAAAACAAAAGACCTAAGTCTCAAACCTAAACCCTAACTGCAATCCTAAACCTATGTATTAAACCACATTTCAATACACTACAAAAACCCTACTCCTAAGTTCTCAACCCTCGACATACATATATGTGTTAAACATTACAAAATAATGTAATAAACCACCCACAGTCTTAACCACAGCGAAACCGCGCAGGAGAAGACCGCAGGGGTAGTATCATGTGAACAACACTGTGGTAACTGTTGGAGTCACCGTAGACTGTCAACTGTAATCAGGTGGTGGTAACCATGTGAATAGAGCAACACTAACCAAGCGGAGTCACGTCTAGCACATCAATGGTAACCGGGCGGTGGCAACCATGTGAATGGACAACTGTAATCATAGACCGTTAGGAATGAAACCACATTAGAATGAAAATTGTCAGTGGAGAACGCGCATGTGATCAAGATTTGTTGTCGCACTATTAGGGGATAACCACCAGGTATCTGACAATAGTTAGACCCCACTGGTCACATGCAAACCATTACCAACTCCACGCATATTACTGACTGCCAACAGTTTGCAATAACCCAAAGTCCGAAAATGGGTTTTTTGTTACAATTTTGTTTTAACATTAATTTAATGACAATAAAGGTTATCCTAGGTGGCAAATAGTGACAAGCCCAATACCCAAACAACTCCAGATTGTAGCCCGTTCATCCCAAATTTAGCTTGAGGAAGTTTGAGTATACTTGCAGGGTTTTAAAAAGGCAGTTTGCTCATTGAAGTGCATGGGAGTGGTTTTGAAGTTTTGTATGCAGATTATGGAGGTTAGAGGTTGTTTTCGTTTTCAATGTAACAGGAGATGTTGGGTTGTGTTATATTCTTTCCACATAGTTAACAGGGGGTTTGAGGGGTACCCGTAACCCCACTTTATGGGGTCAGGGGCAGCACCCCGGAAAATTTTGGTTTTGGACCTTATGTTAGGTTGGGCGGACCCCACCTATGGTTTTGTGCATGATTTTCGCACATGTTTTTTGGACGTTATGCTTTTCGGTCCATGGTATTGGACGCGATGGTTTTTGGTCCATGGTATTTGGACGCGATGGTTTTCGGTCCATGGTATTGGATGCTTCGGCATGTATAAATATATATTGTAACATTGAAAGGAATATAATGAAAAATCAAGCTGGTAGTCCCGGTTTTGGGATCCAGGGGAAAATCTCTGTGCATATGTGTTTTTATGTGTTATGCTCTCTGTTACACAGTAATTCGTCACCGTTTATCACCGTCCCTGTTACCCCTCTCCTGCATCTTGGAGGACTCATTTCGGGACTTATGAGAAGTGACAAGACTTGAAACCACTTGCATCATTCACCTCTGAACATGAGCTGCATATGCCCTGAAGACATCTCCTGCACCTTTCCCTTAAAAACAACCCTTTTTACATTAGCGCTGGCCCACTATGTTATGCCCGTGCCAATGGGGAAAATCCTATAAAAGGGGCACGCCATTAGCACTCTGTCCTAGAGTCGCAATCACGCCAACCTTTTTGGGCAAAGTTTTGAACCAATCAACCTCCGAAAGTTCTATCCAACTCCTTCACCAATTGAATCCAAGTTAAGTGAGGATGGTTTGGCTTCGAATCTCCTTGAATGGGAAGTAGTTTGCCACCATTCCATAGAAGTTTCCAAGTGATGAAGCAAAATCCATTATTGTTGTGATTGATCTTATCTCTTCCTTTCCATCTATAAAAGCTTGTCTCCATGGCTTGAGCAAGCTAGTTCTGCTTCTAGTGGCAATACTTGTGTTGAAAGGAAGATATCAAGAGATTAGAGTTGCAAGAGCCTTCTTTGTGTCCATAAGGCTTTACCTAAGTAAGGAGATCTTGTCACCAAAGAGAGAGAGGCTTGTCCCTCATCCCTTCAATTGCAAGACTTGTGTAGCTGAGCACCCAGCCAAAGGAGGACTTGACGTCAGGACGCTGGTTGTATTCTCCTTTGTTGATTATTAATAATAGATGACTATCATTATGGTTCCATTCTCATTGTACTTGTAATGGTTGATGTTGAAATTATTCCTTCCTGACTGATGTATAATTAAATATTAGATTTCACACTGTGTTTGTGTTGTTCTCTTTGTGCAGTGTCCATTCACAGAAAGTGGAGGATTTGACCGGCCAAGAACAAAAGAGCATGGGTACGTCTCTTCTATGAACAAAAGCGTTGGAACTCAAGTAGTCTTCATCACCTACCTTTTATTTGCATTAGAACTTGAGTGATAGCATGGTTTGATTGTTGCTAGACCCGTCCTGGGCTGTAGGATCGCCTCTAATTCGTGGGGGATTACTTCCAACAATTTGGCGACTCCACTGGGGAGTTTAGCTTGTTGTTTAAATTGAAAACTTAGACGGAGTCTGAAGCCGGCCAGATAGCCTTCGAAACACTATTGCTTTGCAGTAGTGAAGTAGATCAAAGCTGCTTCAGTCAATCTTCGGTTTGGTTTACGGACTGAACAATTTGGAGTTTGTCTTGCCTCTTTGGTTTTCTCTTGTTTGCTTGCCTGGATATCTTTTTGGATTGAAATTCTTGTTGCCTCTTGCTTCCTAGCTTGCCTAGATACTGTAAACCGTGCCCTGGACTGCTTATTTTTCTTTTTTGAATTGGCAAACTTCATTAGCGTGGTTTTTGTTTTGACAGTCGGGCTAGTGACCCTTGTTGCTCACTGACAACCCGCGCCAATCCCGGTTTAGCGCGAGTTACAGCCTGACAGTCTTGCCAGGCCTCTTAGCCTTTGATTTTACTTGTTTGCCTACCTTCTGAGCTTGGATTTACATTTTGCCATGTCTTTTTCAACTACTGGAGTGTGTTTGATCCTTGTTTGACTGGTTCTTAACCTTTTTCCTTCAGGTGTTTGCCTCTTTCTATCGATTTCACACCTCAACCCTAGGGCATCTAGTGGCCGTGTGTGTCGAGCCTTCCATGGGAGTATTGAGTTCCTTGATTGTCCAGTTGACTTTTTGATTGCTTTTCGCACTTGTTCAATGATTGCTGAAGTGTTTATGATTGATTTCCGAGTGACTTACTTTTCTTGCTTGGATTTCATTCTAGCTTTGTTTGAGCTTAGATCACATAGCTCGTACAAGCCTTTGCTTTCCTTTTGATTTGGAGAACTGTTTTAGTGTCTTGGGATTTAATTGTGTTCTCATTGAGTGAATTTGTCTCTTTTACTCAGTGTTATTATCTTTCAAAATTCATTCTAGTGCATTGTGCCTTTGAAAAGAAACCAAATAATCTCTTTTGCGTTCAATAGTTAATGGAATAGAACTTTTCGTTGATTTGTATTATTGAAAAGAAAAAAATTTATTTATTTGCCATTAGCTGCATTAGGATGTTTGATTGATTGTGCTCATTTTGTTTGATTGAAAATTCTTAACCTTCTCGTAGTTAGTATTCATCGAACGAAATGGTATTCTTTGGCATATACCTTGCATCTAGCATTGTGAAAGATACATACGGGTGACATAAAATCACATAACTAAGATCAACCATAAAATAAACCGAATGACTTAACGCATTGGAACATAACGCTCACATTCTAGAGGTCTAGGCTAGAGACGTGCTCCGACGTCATTAAACCTAGTCACTTTTGTTCTCACATTAAGGTTGGGTGATTCCTCCTTGTGTGGTTCGATTGTGGTCTAGTATGGACTTGGGCTCCCACGTACCGTCGCGTATATATGGGGAGACTCCACTAGGTTCTTATCCTTGATCCATAGGAAGCCGTGTCTGCCGCCTTACAAGCCGTAATGCACCGAACACAGCATTCGGGAAGATTGATTGCAGTACGGAAAGTCCTTGGTTTTCATATGATTGCCAAGGTGTATAAGCAGTTTTACGAATTGTCTGGTAAACCCTTTGCCTAGTTTCTCCAGAGCAGTCAATTTTGATCCTTTTCGGACTCTGTAAAAGAAAAGGCTCTATTGAGCATTTGTCACTTCGGGCTCTTTAAACATTCGAAGGCGACTAGAGTCATATTTTGTCCTTTTCTCGACTTTTAAAACATGAAACGGTCAAGTTGTGTCCTAATGTCATAAAAAATTATTCGGCCACGATAACATTCACCTTGATAGGTCTTGTTTGCATTTAGCTTTGAGTAGGGTCTCTTATTGTTAGCTTGTTTAGGGTCTTTGCTTGATCATCCTGGTAGATCCATCGATCCCATCTCCCATCCCATGTGACCAAGGGTCTCCATCTTCTACTGCCCCTGAGACACCGGTTTGTGGCGACGCTTTTCCTATTGTTACAAGTGTCCAACCGTTGAACTCTCGTGCTCCAGAGGACGAGCTTTACGACTTGTTTTGGAACCCTGTTTGGGAGCCCTCTGAAGAGGATTTTCCCGCTACTCCTGTTGGTGTTGCATCTCCGATGGCTTCTTCCGACATGGAGGATACATCTCCTATGTCAAGTGGGACGCCCATTATGTCGAGTATTGATACTCCCATTGCGGCTACATCCCCAGTTATCTCTACTCCCTACACTGTTACGCCTCTCGGTATCATAGTGCCGGCGCGTTATAGATCTCTAAGGGATGCTATGAACTCTGCGACTTCCTCTTCTATGTGGGATCAAAACATTGTCCCTACTACGGGACCATTTGTTTCCCAAGTTCACCATACTGTTGTTACAGCAGTTCCAACCAATCCGACCATTTGTGTCGCGTCATCAACTCCAGTTGTTAGTGCCGTTACGGCGTCTTTTGCTGTGACTTCCATTGTCGGCCCATCTCGAGGCCCGGTACAAAGTGGTCCATCGGCACATACTGCTAGAGTTGTTCATTCCGCGAGTAGTGCCCCACCTCTTTCTAATGTTATTTCGGCAGGGAGGGCATATTCCCAATACTTGCATAATGTCCAAAACCCAGGCGGGCAAGGCCCCTATTATGATCCTGTCAATCAACATTTGTATATCTCCTTGCCAACTGAGCCCTATATTGAGGCTTCAGTTCCATTGAGTGTGGCTTAGGGTACCGCCGGATATGGTGGTGGCTAGTTCCATCCAGGTCGAGGATAGCCGTCTCAAGGACCACCCTACCAGGGTCAACCATCCTACTCGCAGCCTAATCATGGGTAGCAGTATTATGGCTAGAACTACCCAAGTCAACCTGGAGGCTCGCAAGGACAACCTTATCAGGGACAACCTTTAGCCTCTAGTGGTCCGTCTTATACATATCTTGAGCAACCTTCTGGAAACCCGAGACGACCCTATTCTCAGCAAGGACAACCTGGGCCCCAGCAGGGATACCCTTCGGGGCAATCGTATGGGAACCCGGGACAACCTTACGGTCAGCAAGGTCAACCCGGAAACCAACAAGGCTACCCTTCTGGGCAAGGGGGCCAGCCTTACACACAGCAAGGCCAGCCCGCTGCTCAGCCTAATCAACCATCTGGTCTACAAGGAAAACCTTCGGTTGCGCAAGGGCAACCCATCGCTCAGCAAGCTCAACCTTCTGGGCAAATGGGTCCGTCTCAAATCCAACTAGGACAACCTTGGGCCAACCTTCGCAAGGATATCTTTCTGGGACAGCTCAACCGAGCATGCAGATGGTTCCTACTTCGCAGCCTCAACCCGGTTATCAACCCCAGAATTCAGGTGGGTATCAATCCCAACCTTCTTATTCTGGTGCGTATCAATCCTAGCCTCCTTATTCAGGTGGGTATCAATCCCAGCCTCCTTATTCAAGTGGGTATCAATCCCAACCTCCTTATTCAGGTGGGTACCAATCCTATCCTTCTCATCAAATGCCGCCTGGTTCCATGCTCAATATGGATACCAGCAATCCCAGGGGGAAAACCAAATCGCCCCGTATCAAAATTACCAACAGCCGTAGGCCAACCCTTATCAAAATTATCAACAACCTGCAGGGCAGTATGGCAACCAATGGGGCGCTGGGGGGCAGAACCAGTATCAACAATCCGCTTCCGGAAACAACCCTTATGGACAAAATTCTTCTGGACAAGGCCCTTTTGGACCTGGTCCATCGAGACAAGGCCAATGGGGGAAACCAGCAACTGGATGGAAGTATGGCCCTACCTCATATCCGGGACAGATTTCCTTTAACCCGCAGCTACCATTCCTAGCGACGTTGGAACTACCCGATGTGTCGAAGTTAACAAATGATCCCATTTTGCATAATCCACAATGGCCACCAATTCCAACTAAGATACCTAGTGACTGTCCCAAATTTGACAGCAAGGCTGGAGAGGACCCTCAAGCCCATGTAATGACATATCACTTATGGTGTTTGTCTAATTCATGGCTTGATGATTCAATTCAACTTCGCCTCTTCCAAAGGACTCTCACTGGTTCTCCCGCTAAATGGTATATTGAATTGACCCACGCGTCATTTCAGGATTTTAATTCAATGGCTATGGAATTCCTTACTCACTTTCAGTTACCCATTTGGTATGAGACAGGGACCCATCTCCTTATGTCTCTTAAGCAGGATACGACCATGCATATCTCCAATCATATACATTAATGGAGAAGGCGTCACCAGTTGATCAAGTTTTGGATTCCTGATCAACTCCTCACCGATTGGTTCACGACTTCCTTTGTCCCTAAGATTGCGCGGGACATTGCTATGGGAGCCTGCGTGACTGAAGAGCAAGCGATCGTGCACGCTCAGTACATGGACTTAGTTTACTCTCAGTCAGGTACCTTGTATGAGTATTTTCCGAATGCCCCGAGACCCGGTACATCCAAGGCTCCGCTGAAGCCATCTGTCAATGGATTTATTGGCTCTGTGAACCTGGCCTCTAAAAAATCATCTTCAAACCCTGGGAAGAAAAAGTCAGGTGCTTCTAACGAAAACACTTCTCAGGGTGGCTCAAATTCTGGTACTACTTCCGAGGTCAACGCCGTCCAGTCCACCATGGCAGGTAAGGCCTCGAAAGGAAAGAAAAAGGGGAAAGAGAAAAATAAATCTGAGCAACCTAAACAGGAATCCTCCAAACCTCCAGCCGAGCAAGGAGTTAAGTGCAAACCCAAATATCCTTGTCTCATTTGTGAGGAGGATCACTACACTAAGGACTGCCCAAGGCGATTCGAAGTTAGTCGCTTGTTGAAAGGCGCTCCTCGGGTTCCTGCGGTTCTTAAAGAACCCTTTCCCTCTCAGTAGACTCAAATGGTAGCTGATCCGTCTTCTTCTCCCTTTGGTTCCCAAGTCTTCATGGCTGGATCTATCCCCGTTCATGTAACGACTCGAGCAAAGGAGTATCCTTCGTCCGCTGGGAAGGAGCCCAAGGTTCCCTCAAGTGCTCCTTCGTCCAACTCTGGTCCACTCCATATCGAGAGACCAAGTACTGAGACGACCATCTGACCCCCTCCTAAAGGAGTACTCAGGCGATCTTCTTACAACCCGAATGCTCGTGCTTCCCAGCACTATAGCATCATAGAGGACTTAGCGCAGGCTTCGTCAGCTATGTCCGCCTTAGAAGTTCTCCAGAGCAGCCCCCCTCAAAGGAAGTCCCTGTTATCGGCCATCGATGGCATCGACCCGGCAAATTTGGATCTGATTACCTTCGATCTTGAGAGCCATGTCCCTAGGCTGCCTCATCAGATCACTTTTCTTATCCAAGTCATCATCAACTCAAAAATGATTCATCGTACAGTTATTGATGAGGGCGCATCGACTTGCATTATGTCTATTTCTTATTGGAAAGTGATCGGGTCTGCGACTCTGAGCCAGTCTCCTACGACTTTGGAAGCTTTTGATGGGAGAGAATCCCATCCTTATGGTATTCTTCAACAATTGCCAATCACCTTAGAAGGGAAAACTGTGGAAGTAGAAGTTGAGGTTGTTGACGCGAATCTCACATACAACCTCCTTCTGGGCCGGAGTTGGACGTATGCCATGCGTGTCGTGGCTTCATCCCTCTTCCATGTCATCCGTTTCCCTCACCAAGGGAAAATTGTCACGGTAGACCAGCTTTCCTTGTTTGCTTCCTCTTCTGAGGGAAATGTACCTTTCGTTGAACATACCTCTTTTCCTTTTGAGAGTGTGGGAGCCAAGCTTTTCAAAGACCCCACCCTCATGGGTGTTTTCTCCCTCCCACCTCCGAACCTTACTTCGCTCAGTTTGGTTCCTGCTCGCTCTGATCCTTCATTGCACTCTGTTGCGACCCTCAGTCCCTCTGCCAAAGGGGGCACTGATCCTCTAGCTTGTAAACCTTGCTCGGTCGGGGGGCATGGGCAGATCATCGGTGTCGTTGGTCATTTTATACAACAGGCTGAGCGATGCCTACATTATCTAGGCCGGTTATGCAACAGTGAGATAAGGCAAAGTCCTGAAAAGGGCTTGACTTGAACCAAATATCATGTGCACGCTTTATTTTTGTACATACGTATGCTTTCAAGTAGTGTGTTGTGTGTGTGTGCTTATTTAGTTTCTATCTCAGTGTGTCGGCATGATTGTTGCTTACTGTGTCTTTTGCTTCTTGAACAGATGTCTGGATTGCCTTACGTTGGTTTCGTTGATGGTGCTTCCCGCAGTACCCGCAACTTGTCATCTGCGGCATGGGTGATCTACGATCCTCGTGGTGAGTTAGTATATATTCAAAGGGTGTGTCTGGGTTGTACAACAAACAATGTTGCTGAATATAGTGTTGTGATTGAATTATTAGCTGAGGCGATTAACCTCGGAATTCGCACATTGGTTGTAAACTTAGCTTCTCAACTTGTAGTCCACCAGCTCAACGGGCATTATTCCATCAGAGATCATCGGATTTTAAGGTTGTATTTACGTGTTAAGTTATTGGAAAGAGATTTTGGTTTCATTACTTATCAACATATTCCAAGATGACTTAATGCAGTAACCGATGCATTAGCTAACTATGTATTGGACAGACATTTGCATAATATGTAAATCAACATAATACAAGAAGCATAAAATACAGTAAACCATAACATCGTGTATATATATATATATCATGTGGTGCACTGAGGCACTCAAAAAATAAATGTACATGTCTGGATAGATTCTGTGTTCTCCGTACATCTGAGACACATGTCTCTCAAAAAATATGCAGAAAATAAAACCTAGGAGTCTAATCACGATGGTGCTCATGATAACACATCACCACACGCACCAATCGTCTCAGCAGACGATGGACTCGAGTCAACACCCCTACTGTGTGCCTCTGATATGCGAAAGGCACATCCGCCAACCGGACATAACCCAAAATCCCTTGGGCGAGCCCCTCGAGATTCTGTATCAGCTCCTCCCCCACGGTCCCCCTTGCCTGAGGGTCGGCTGCAGGTTGGCCTCTCCGCACTGTAGGAGACAGGCCGGCTGGTCGCTCTGGGCCCACGTCTGCATATACATACAATCGTTATCAGAACAGACATGTATCAAAAAGACAAAAAAAATGAAAATACATAAAACATCAAAATCAAGGAGTTCGTACCTAACTCCTCCTCCCATTCCTCCCCCTCTGGTAATAGAAGGTCTGGGTCCCCCATGAAACTGGTTCCCACGTAGAGCCAATCCTGGATCACGATCAGCTGTCGACGGAGCCATATGAAGAACTCGGGATGCCATGACATCTCCTGGCCTCCTCCTCCTCTAGGCATTAGTGCTGCCCAACGAGCCATTCTAGGCTCTTGTGGCAATGGATCTACCACCATGACTCTCTGGATTTGGAAAAGTGGTATTCACTCCAAGAAGAATGATATCACAATCGAGCCATATGCGAACTATTTCACATGTGCACGCTTACAATTTGTGAGCTGCCTTTTGATATTAATGGTCACAGTTGTAGCCCAATCAAAGGCGGTGGGGCTGAGGCATTCCGTCACAAGTATCATATGGTTCTTGCTCGCCTCATGGGGTGCTTGTACCCCAGCTGCACGTGTGATGGTGGATAGAATCGCCTTGAGCGTCAAATCCCGGATGGTGTTGATAGCCACCTTAGCACTCTGTCTCCCGAATTGTGCTTCCAGGCACACTCGGGCTTTTACTTCACCAACCTTCTCCCCAGAAGGTCTACTGCCAGTCAAAATGGGAACTGCCCCTCTCCATGACAACCCAGTGATGAAATACACATCAGATACCTCAAGTTCTAAGGTCTGGTTCCGTAGATGAAATACTTGGTCGTCCACATCCCAAGCATCGATTATGAACTGTAGCAACTGAGGTTGAGACCGCATATATGATGTAAGAAAGAACTTTTTGAGGCCAAAATCCCTCAGAGCATTCATGCACCCCTCATCCTCAATTGCCAAGGTGTCCACAACATCATGTTCTCTTTCTTTCCACTCTACTACCATTTTCGCTTGTTTCCTACACCCACAAGGACAAATACACCATCATTAGAACATTGGTAAAATTATGATCCAGGAGAAATTCAAATAGAATGGGTAAATTCATGCAAAAATTTGAGTTGCGCGGTTAGCGCGGCTGTTTTTAAAATAGTCACGCTAATGGCGCGGCGCCCTTGGGTAATTTACCCCATTAGCGCGGGTCCGTGCCGGATACCCGCACTAATGGGGCGAAGCCCTAAATTTGAAAATCCCCCTTGCAGAAGCTCAATCAGGGATTAAATGCCTAAAAAATGGTATAGAAATGGAGCTAAGGGAAACACCTCTTACCTGGAGCTGACGAAATCGCGAATGGTTGCACGAATCGGCTGTATTCACCACCTGAAGTTTGCTCCCCAAACAGACCACTCTCACTCTTCAGGAGGTAAAAAGTAAAAGTAATTCTATTTTTTACATTTTCACCCTATTTATAGACTTTTTAACTCATTTTTGGGTTTAAAAAGGTTATTTTTTAATATTTTAATATATTTTTGGTCGAAAATGGGTTTTACACTTGCTTCTTGTGCAACGACAGGTCTTTTGCACAGCTTCAATGGTGAAACGAGTTGTATTTTATACTTTTTCGGACTCGGTAAATACACGAAAAAGTCATTATGGAGTCATCTTTTAGCTCTTTTCTGACTCGCTAAACATGAAAAGATTGCCGAGTTATTCCTCTTGACTTGTTAAACGTAAATAAGAGGTGGCCATCTTTAAACTCTTTTTCCGACCGTATAAAGAATGAAAAGATCGTCGGGCCTTTGTCGTTTCGGGTTCGTTAATGGGAGCGAAACGACGTGATATCGATCGCTTTTTCACTTTTTCAGGTTGGTGTCACTACTCACGAAAATTACTCCTCGGTCGTAATGGCCAGGCAGTTCTTTCGAGCATAGTTTTATACTTTTTCAGGCTCGAGAGACACAACTTTACGAAAAAGGACACCCCTGGAGTTTCCTTTTTGCTGTCTTTTCAAACTCTCTAAACATGAAAAGACGCCGAGTTTTTCCTTTGTCAGAATCGTTAAAACTTTAATGACATCGGGTTATATACAAGCATATGCTATCCCCATCAAGCTTGCCATCCAAAAATAACCGTGGTAGTCGCCAGAAATGATGGGGGAATAAAGGAATCATAATCATCGTCATTGGCAGTATGTCGCTCTCAAACATGGCACTTTCTGCATTCATGTATGGGTGGGGACATCTCATCTCGTTCACACTTGCCTCCATGGGTTTGGGTTATCCTATTTGACCATTCATCTTCTCATCGTTTTGTCACCATGACCCCTAATCGTTTGACATCAAATACTGCCAAATCCGTTGTTATGCCACCGATATGTTCAAGAGAAGTCGACCTCTGCAGAATACTCAACCTCCCTCCGATATCTCACACAAAACATATTGTCTTTCTC
Organism: Pinus taeda; assembly: GCA_000404065.3. Taxonomy (NCBI): domain Eukaryota; kingdom Viridiplantae; phylum Streptophyta; class Pinopsida; order Pinales; family Pinaceae; genus Pinus; species Pinus taeda. Next base: position 33,195 of record APFE030515400.1, read on the forward strand.
CGTCTCGTGTCGATGATGTGGGAAACATTATGGCCCACCTTCGATCAAGATCACTTCCTGTCGACTTTAGCTCCTATCCAGGAAGGTGACCTAGAGACTCCCTTCAGGTACCTTGGAGCCTGCATGCCTCAATGGCAGGTTCTTCGTGTTCGACGCGAGGTTTTCATCATTGGCCTCCAATCAGATGATTCTACGGGTTTTTGACACCGACTCATTGATTCGCACGCCGTGGATTGTACCTATAATACCTTGAGGACCATCGTCATTATTGGTGGCACCTCTCGTGTCTATTAATAGTTTTCATCATTGACTGGTAATCATACGATGTTCATGCATGTTCGACTTCGACTCCTGTATTCACATGCTTGAACTTGTACTGTGTTCGGGTCAAGTTGGAGCGCAAGACCCTGGATTGTGCATCTTGAAATCCGGGCGGCAATTTGTGGATTATTGTAATCATTACATGACTCATTCATTGGATGGCTACGACCATACCTGAGTCCATTTATTGATCCTCATCGGATGGTTGCGTCCATGCCTAGGATCTAGTTTTTATATATACTCTGTTATAGATGGTTGCGCCTATACCACATATATCATGTCCTTGAGATATCAATT
>APFE030515400.1:37508-53121 GCA_000404065.3 Pinus taeda
AGACACAAAATCTGACCCTGTACCTCCTTCTAACTGAAATAGATTTCCTACTTTCTTAGCTTTCATAACTAGTAAAATCCCTTTGTAAATTTTCATTACTCCACCTTGAATTACAGTTTTATATCCATTTGATTCAAGTGCTCCTAATGAAATCAAAATTTTTGTTAAATCTGGTACATGCCTCACATCAATTAATATTCTAGCTATCCCATCAAACATTTGTAGTTGTATGCTCCCAATCCCCACAATATTACATGTAACATCATTACCCATGTACACAACTCCATCATTAATTGATTTATATGTCTTAAACCATTCTTTATGGATACACATGTGGTTTGATGCACCAGAATCTAACAACCAATGTTGACCATGATTTGACACATTAATTGATAATACTTCATCACTCATACCTGAACCAGATGTCGAACCTGTATCTATCGTATTCGCCTCCTTCTTCTCTGTCGAAGAATCTGCTTTAGAAGTTTGCTGCTGTCACTTCCAGCAATCCTTCTTTAAATGCCCTGATTTGCCACAAAACCAACACTTTATCTTACTCTTCTTCCCTTTTGACTTTGAACGTGAGTCGCTAGGCTTCCTGTGGCGTCTTTCCTTCGAACGACCTCTAACCATCATAGCTTCTGATGTAGAGGTTTCGGAATACGACCTCCTCCTTGTTTCTTCCGATAATAAGGATGCAACTACATCATCAAACTCAATAGTTTCTGATGAACTAAGACTTATAGAAGTAACAAAATGATCCCATGACTCGAGCAACGAGCACAATAAAGTAATAGCTTTATCCTCGGATGGAATTTTTACTTCTATACTTTGTAATTGCACAAGAATAGTATTAAAAGCATTTAAATGATCAGCAATCGATGTACCTTCCTTCATTCGCAAATTGTACAACTGTCGCTTCAGGAGAATCCTATTGGTTAAGGATTTGGTCATGTACAATTTCTCCAGTTTCGTCCACAAACCAGCAGCTGTTGTCTCCGACACGATATTAAACAGGACATCATCAGCTAGACATAGTCGAATAGCACTTATCGCTCTTTCATCCATCTCGGCCCACTCATTATCTGTGATGTTGTAGGGTTGTTTGGATTTTCCCAACAACGCATTTGCCACGCCATGTTGGACAAGAAAATCGTGCATCTTCACCTTCCAGATCTTAAAATTATTTTTGCCATTAAACTTCTCAATTTCAAACCAGGCACTTTGAGTTTTCGCCATTTTATATTAGTAAAAATTACAATAATCTCCAAAACCAACGTTTAAATACCAGCAATAAAAAAAAACTGCCTATGCCTTATAGCCTTTGCTTTCAAGAAACAAACTTTTTGTTGTGAATTACAATACATAAAACTCAGTATCAAATTCTACGAATTTGGCAATTTGTGGCCGTCGAAATACCCTTTCAGTTTTCAACGCACAGTGTTCAACACCACACCACAAAAAAAAAAAAAATACACTTTAAAAATCTCTCAATGAGCCATTCTTCAAAGTTATCACATGACAGAAGTTTCCTTATTATAAGATCCTTTAAAGGAACTCCATTTTCATCTTTAAATTCATGTGGAGTAATTAAACAACTGTGATGGCAAAAAAAAAACGTTGTAAGTGTAAACGGAAAGGTTTCAAACCTTACCGCGCCTTTCTGTTGTTGGTGCTACTGACTTCCAAAATCTCGCTGCATTGTCTCCGCCAACTGGATCTCAGCACAAACGGATCTCAGTAAAAAGGATTGTGGATCCGTTACACCCTTGCGTGGGGACTGTGAATCTGTCTTGGTGGAAAGGTCATCTGCATGGTTCACTGGCACACCAGTAGTTAGAATGTGGATCCTCGTTTCCTCTTGCTTCGTCTCTCCCATGCCATCGAGCTCTATTCTCCCGCCTGCAATTGATTCAATTGGGATGATCCCAATGTTGATTGAACAACATTCATAGGTCGCTCACCACAGACCACTCAGGATACGAACATACCAACACACTCCACAACTCTTCTTCTTATCACTCCACCCTATCTCCCCACACTGTGACAACACGCAACTTCCTCACACTTGCTGATGAGTGGATTTCCTCACACTGGCACTCATCAACCCTCGCTCCAAAAAACTCCCTGGGCCGATCCACGCCTTTTTACTTACTTTTTATAAACTATAGATATTTACAACAAACTATTAACAAACGACATACCAGAGGAATACGCTTGTGTTCACGCAGTTGTATACGGATTTCCCTCTGCGCTGATACATTAAACACACACCATCTTGTGTTCATGCCGTTGTAAACTACTTTGACTGCTGGTTCATTACACAGCACGCAGGCGCACACTTGGGACCGAGTTCCCTCTGCACAACACCTCTAGGCAACAATTCAATCACACCTCCACGCAGCGCCAATGCAAATCAAACCTCCAGTCCGGTCCAGCTGTGCCACGCCACCAACTCCTCTGATACCACTTGTTGAAAAATCAGATGCACAACAGACTAAAACTAAATAATCAGCAAATAAATCAAGCACATAAGACAAAAGTTTAACGTGGTTCACCCAACCAATCTGGGCTACGTCCACACAACATAGGCATCGACAATCTTTATTAATCAAACAGGAGATTACATAATTAACCAAATCCTCACAAACTCTCACACTCACAAAAATATCCGTATGGATACCTGTTATATAGCAAGAAGAATCTAACTGCCTCATAAATCCTCTCAACTCAAATTTAGGATGCATTAACTCCCTCCCAACAACCTGGAGCTAATCTAGCAACAAAAATTCTATTATTGTCACCTACTGAGATTTTTGCCTATTTTATGCAAAACAGAAAATCTCAACAATATCAACATATAACACAAAATACTTTCATTAGAGTGATTTCAACATTCATTTTCTGGTCTTACTACATAAATTGGAATATGTGGGCTACCAAAAACAAAGAGACAAAAAGATGAGAAAAACCATTGACACCAAGCATTCAAATCGAGAATTATAAAACCAAGAAGGTAATCGTGTTTTAGAACCTCAACAATAGTTGGCCAGGGTAATTAAAAAAAAATGATTTATAATCTTTTAGTTGTTAATGCATACGGGTTCAGCGATTCAGCTTAGATGGATCAATTCTGATCGCTAAATTGATTGTGCTTTAAACTCCAAATTGATGAAACACAAAACATTTCACAAGATTTGACAGACACACTATTGGCTTGTTTAGCTTCACATTCCCAATTCCTAATTGTAAGCGCAACCCATGATTGCCATTAATCTCGAAAGCCTAACATGGTCCATGATATAGTAATCCTCATTTAGCTTAACTTCATCTCTAAAAACTTCCAACGAAGATTGAAACTCCTCCATCTCTGGAAACTTCCAATGAAGATTGAAATGAAATGATTCCACTTAATAGAGAAGAAGGAAATTGAAGCTGGAAATAGGTGTAAAGAAATGTTTTTTTAATAAATTAAAAATAAGAGTAAAAAAAAATAAAAACCATATACATACTTTTCATATTATCATTTGGAACATGTATTATATGAAGAATATTTTATGATTGTCGCTATTCATAATTTAGAAACTTGAAATTCCTCAAACCCAATTCCAATATAGACCACGTCTTTGGCGTACTTATATATATAAACTATTTCATCTATTAATTAAACTACGCATATATATGGCATTCATAAGAATACCATGACGCGTCTGTCGGCAGGTGAAAATATTGATTCATTGCGGATAATCTTGAGCCGACTTAGAGTCACAGTGTGACGAGTATTGTCAATGGATTGAATTGTCTTGTCTGCTTTGTGTCCTTTGAAAATGACCTCCATGGCCATGGAAATACTTCCTCTTCACATCTTCTAAAGTTAGAATAAGATTATTTCTATTTTGTTTCAAAATTTTGACATATTTTCATGACAAAAATGCACATTATTTGAATAAAAATAAAGCACTATAAGCCAACACAATTGGAAACCAAACTCAAACGTATATTAATTATTGGTCCCAAAGAATGATGTACACAATGTACATATAAATACATAATGAAACCGTTGATTCAATTTCCCGGTCTTCTTGGACTCTAATAACCACTCAACATAACATAAACCTAATCTTGAGGATTAATTGTCTAACATCCCCCCTTAATCCGAAGGGATGTAACAAAGTCCAAGAATGAGAGCTCAAAATGCATAAATGCGTCTTATCCAAGAGCTGAATGTCCCTCAGAAATAGTTTTTAGGGATGGTGGTTTTTCAGAGAAAACCATAAACAATACCAAAATATGGGAAAACTCAAAGTCTCAACCAACATCAACTCTGGAACCTTCATAGAAGTTCTTAGAACAACAAAAAATGTGGTTCTAAGGTGACCACCAACTCTGGAACTATCAATGTAGTTCCTCTAATAATTCTGAATCTTGAAGTTCTCATTTACAAACAACTCATTCAACAAAACAATGAAGTTTCTCTAGCTACAACTTTGCCTCTAACTAATACAGGTTGTGGCTCAGACTCACGTGTGGATCTCTGACTTGGGCTTGCTTGACAAATCTTCGAACCTATAGCAGATTATCTCAACTCTATCAATTTCCCCTGCCCCTCCCCATTGCCAGATATATGGTGAGAAGATGAAGTATTCTTCATCATTACAAGGCTGGTCAATACTCTCAAACATATCCTACGGTATGACCTATAAATCTTCTCGATAGCTTTAGACCAATCACAAGAAGAAATCCATCCAAAATTTAGTTTCTCTCTTGTAGTAGTCTTCATCCTGCAACATCTATTTGAATGGTGATTTCACTTCCCACAATGCTCACAGAGGTGAAGATCAAAACACCGATATTTCACGTGTCCAACTCTATCACAATGTTGGCATTGATCAATTGGTTCTCGAACAACACCATCCATAAATCTAACACTTTGAAATTGTATAGGTTTAGAAAAATTAGGCATATGAAAAGAAACATCCTCATTGTATCCAACGCCTGTTCTATTTTTGTTATGCACAATTTATTCCCAAGATCTAACAAATATTTTAGGAACTATATGTTTCACATCAGAACTTTCAACTGCATCCAAATTTTTTCTTGAAATGGTCTGATCCATCTCTGATTGTAGATTGAAATTAAGATAAAACGAAGTGTTGTTATGAACAAACACCAATTCATAATCACAATTTCTCTTATGAAGTTCATCTTGCTCGAATTGGGATTTGAGTTGCATAAAATCGATCTTCTTTTGTGTATTTTGCAAAAAACTTCTAATGTCGAACATGGTGTCCTTATTGATTAGGATAGTGTTATGAACAGTATAAAACATTAGAGTGTTTAAAAACTTGTTGTAGTCACTACAACACCACCCAAAATTTGGGCATATCTAAAATTTTTGGTCCCCCTCAGCTCACCTCAAGCCATTAAGGGACGCTCTAGTTGTTCATTGGCTAATTCCTCCATGGCTTGTTCTTATCATACCCTGTCGACACCCTCACTCATGCAATCATGCGATTTATATTGCATTCTTTTGTCATGTCCCATCTCACGCATCAACCCTACCATTGCACTAGGGTTTTGGAATTGTGATGTCTTTCCCACGACTTAAAATATTATCCCTATGCCTTTCAATCAATGGTGACACCGTGTATGGGTGGACAAGATTCTAATATGGCTTTCATTATGTTGGCCATACTTTAGGGAAAAACCCTAAATCAACACCATAATGTTTCCCTGCATGATATAACCTAATTAATATATCTCTAGAGTTGCATTCTCATTATTGGGACAGGGTCCCCTAGGGTCAATTTTGGGGCAAAAGCCCAAGTTTTGTGGCAAAAAGCCCATGTTTTGTTGTAAAGAATGTAAAGTCTCCACAAGTTGTGGTCGTGGAGTGCGTAGAAACTAAAGTGTCATAAAGGGTTTTACCCTTCTTTTATGTAAGTTGTGTCGACTTGTATAGACCTACCCATGGTCCGCGGACCATGGGATTGTATAAGTAAGAGAGTCTTAGAGAGTCTAAGTAAGTGATGATGAAGATGAAAGTAATGGTCAGTAGAGAAAAGAGCGAAGAAGTCTTAGAGTAGAAGAGAGGCTCTGCAGATGTGTGCGTAGAGGCCTAGAGTAGAATATGCAGCTGAGTGCGTGGACCCTTGACGCTGAGTGCATAGGGAAGTCTTGAGTCTGTAAGAAGAACTGAAGTATCAATAAAGAGATTATTCCAGAAAATCCTGTGTTCTGTCTATTTACTTATGTTATGAATGAATACGTTTTTATGCTGTGATGAATGATGGGTTTATGAAGTAATACTGTATTGATGCACGACTTTACATAATTGATGTTGTTATATGAACGCACTTAATATTATCTATTTAAGAAAAGAATATCTTATTGCATGTTAAATTTCTTGACGCTTAGGCCGATATGGGTAAATACAAGATTAAGAATAATAAAAGAGGAGCGAAAGTAGTTTATTCACCTATTTAGGGTCCGCGAAAGATAGTCGCGAACATTCGCGGAGGTATAGAAGTTGATTAACGGAAGTTATATCGATAATCCCTAAAGGCTTATTGATCTGCGCGAAAGCAGGTTTAGGGCATAAAACGACATTACACTAATCTCTGGGTGCCAAAACTTGGTTCTAGCATCCCCCCATATTGATTTGGGTGAGTCTTCAGTTTGCACTCCACGGGTTGATGCCAAAAGGGCCAATAGTGTAGGGATTTGTTTGGCAGAAATAACTCTGAACCTGGGTTAGGACTTACTAAGCCAACAAATGGTTCCATTCTCGGGACTGGGATCTGCATAAAGATATGTGTGATGTCGCATCACTGGAATCCAACAAAGAAAGAAATTGAGGTGTGGTTGGAAAGAAAGGTCCATGAATTTAGGGCGCAAGAAAATAGAAATCCATGCCTGACGAAAGAAAAATGGTTGGACAAGTATCTCTACATAGAGATACATGAAATTTTCTTCTATTCTGTCCTGATTGAGCTATATGAGTGGATCGCTAAATTGGTAGACGACCAGGGAAGTTGAAGGCTTGATAGTCCAATAGTGTGGACCTCGGAGCTAGTGTTGAGACTGGAAGCCTCTGAAGATAAGATCATGCGTGCTATCGATCACTTGCTTGATTGCGTCATAGGAGGATTCATAACAGAATTCGCGGTCGATACCTCAGTCAGTTACAACGAAGCAGAGCGACACTTCTTGAAGAGACCATGAGGTAAGTATTTAATATCTTTGAATACTTGGATTAAAATTCTCTTGTATGAAAAGCGAGTTATTCCATTACCTTGATGTTTGGAGCTACACGAAATGGAAAGCTATTAAGGGATAGAGGGACAACAGGCCTTGATATAACCCACTGATTGAGCCTCCTCTGAGTGATGACAAAGAAGTAGCGCATGATTCACCGTAGATCATTTTTAGTTAATAAGGCAAGGGTTTTCGTGAATACCTCATCCATCCACACCACCTCCACCTTCACCTCCACAGCATACACCTTCACCCACACCACCACCACCTCCGCCACTGTTCAATATGTCGAATACTACGAAGTTTCCCGTTTTCAAGGGCTTGGGAAATGAGGACCTAGACCAGTTTTGGTTCGTTGCGAAGGACATATGGATAACCCAGAATATTACAAATGATCATATGAAGAAAGTGCAGTTGGTTACTTCTCTATAGGATTGTTTGCTAACGTGGTACATTAAGTACTACACTGATAACCCGCTGGCTTCGTTGGCAGATACTTAGACTGTGCTGAATAAGGAATTCAGTAAGCTCAAATCTAGATCGCAATCAGACTTTGGATTCAAGGAAATCATGATGAGGCTTGGAGAAACACGTTGGGAGCTGGATCATAGATCGAAATTCTAGATCCGCGAAGCTAACATGAACCTTACAGATGGATAGCACCACGAATGGTTTGTAGCTTCGCTCTTGCCTCACCTAAGGGTTGCTTTATCACATAAAAAGATTGGGACACAGGCGGAAGCCATGGAAATTGCGATGAGATTGCATGAGACACTGATTCAAGATGATTCTTTGGGGGTTCAACAGATTCACACAAAGTTGCAGAATATTTTCCTAGAGTTCCAAGGTCTGAAGAAAGATAGAGCAGCTCAGCGAGAGGTGCACGAAGAAGTTTGGTGTCTGAAATGTAAGAGTCATGGGCATGATAAAGATCATTGCCCTGTCTTCACGAATTATGTTGAAGGAGGAGGGCCAATGCCTCTAAGGCCGGAAGCTCAAGCAGGGCCAAGTATAGTACCCACGCTGTGTTGTACTATCTATCAAGTAGCCGGAAAACACGTAACAGACAATTGTCACTTGCTGCAGAAATTTGTGCAGACACCACAACAACTCTTCTGCAACTTCTTCAAGTCAGTGGGCCACGATGAGCGTAATTTCTGTAGCTATGAGTTAATGATAGAAAGAATGCTCATGTATCATATGCAGATAGAGACTTGACCCCTGGATTAAGGCGCTGGGGGAGTGTAGAGGATATCATGGGCGCAGACGGGGCCAAGGTGGAGGAGGGCCTGGTAGAGGTTGGGGACAAGTCATTTGTTACATTTGTGGAGTGCCAGGACACTACGCATGGGAGTGTACAAGCTCGACACGCCTATCATGCTGATATTGTACTTAGTCTGATCATGCAATAGAAGACAACCCTGTATTGATAGCTAAAATGTAGGAGAAGAAGGTGCAGCCTCAACAACTTACCCAAAACCTACAGATGATGAGGGTTGAACCTTGCGAAGAAGATCCTAATGTGAATATCGTGATGCAAAGTGGAATGACGACTGGTAAAGATAACGGAAAGCAACCTGAAGAAGGTGAGTGGGTCCACAAGGCTCTAGAAAAATAGGTTGGGTTTTATTTGCAGTGAACAAAAGAAATGTTCATGGAAGCAAAGAAAAGCTTCGATGAGGCCTCTACCTCAAGAAGTCAGGATCAGTTATCTGAAGAAATGGACCCCTCCATGCTCAATACAATCTTGGAGACCTATGTGAAGCTTATACATGATAGCAAGGACATGAAAGGATTACAGGAGTCTATAGATAAATGTGTTAGTAAAGAAAATTCTCCTAAAGGTGCTTGCATAGTTAGAAAAATGGGTAAGAATAAGGCAAGAACAGGGAATGAGATGAGGCTCAATGTGCAAATAGGAGAGTATGAAATGGACCAAGTTATTCTAGATCTTAGGTCGGATGTAAATGTTTTGCCTAAATAGACATGGGAGAGAACGGGGAGACCTGCACTGTAGTGGTCTCCAATTCAATTGAGGATGGAATATCAACAAAAGATTATCCCCATGGGAAGATTGCAGGGAGTGACAGTAGATATTGAAGGCGCGAGCGCGTTGTCCCATTTTGAAATGATAGAGGTGTGGATGAAAACAACTCATACCCTACGCTCCTTGGGATTAATTTGGGTATTGACATGAATGGGGTAATTAATTTGAAGAAGTGGATGATGTCATTTGAAAGGAAATCGCTCTGTGTAGCACTGCCTTTGGACCCTGTAGAATGACTACGCTATACTGAACTGATCTGCAATTATGAGGAAAGTGACGATGATTTGGACCAGATCTATAAAATAACAATGCGAGATCAAGATTGTGTTAATATGACAGCTGATGGGTGCATTTCATGGGACTGCGAAAGTTCCTGTACATCAGATTCAGATGAAGAGCTGGAGCACTGGCAGAATAGGTTGCACGAAGTATCTATGTTGCACTGTAACATGATGACTAAGTCAATGTGATGTGTATCATTGGAGGTAAGGATTTTTCCTTATTATGATGGTATAACTAATGCAAACAAATTTTTGGATGCATTTGAAAGGGAAGTTCCTGAGAAGCATCACTTCCAAGCCTTGGATTTGGTGATGAGCGCTACGCCCGCAAGATAGTGGGGTACACACAAAGATAGTTTTGATGAATGGTGTGAATACATAAGAATGAAGAGATTACTATTTTGTCACCCAAAAGTTCAGCTAACAGAGAAATATGATGGAAGTAGTGATCCGTGCGATCATTTAGCAAAATGGACTGACGTTTATGGAGCAGAGCCACAACCTGAGTGGGTACATTTATTTTGTCATACTTTGGATGTAATACTAATGAATTTGTACCTAGAAACAAAGCTCTGCCATGACTGTAAAGAGTGGGACATTTTGAGATAGGGATTTTTGATGACATTCAACTTGAGGATAGATTCAAATGCATCAATGAAGCATTGTAGGAGGTCAAGGTAGCAATCTTTAGAATACCACAAGATCCCTTGGATTTGATTCAATTAGACTAGACCACCCAGCTGCGCCGTGCGTTGGAGTGCTACAATGTGACTACTGAAGAAGAAGACGACAATCCAAGGAACATTAATATCCCAGAAGTAGAAGGTCACTGCGAAGTTGAGGGACCACAAATAAAGAATCCTAATATCATCGCGCCACTAAAGACTAGACAGGTGAATATTGGCACAGAAGAGGAGTTGAAGTTTGTGAAGATTGAGGACTATTTGGATGATGCCACAGTAGATAAGGTCGTTGAGTTACTTCGCAAGTATCATGATTTGTTCCCTACAAAGTTCTAAAACTTGAAAGGAATAATAGGGGACTTAGGCGTCATCAATATTACCTTGAAGACAAACGCAAACCCGATTAAGACAATGTATTATCGCCTTAACCCCAAGTATAAAGAAAAGGTCTGCTTGGAGTTAGATAAGATGCTTGCAACATGTATTATTGAACTAGTGGAGGAATTTGATTGGGTGGGTCGAATGGTAGTTCAGTGTTGACACCTAATCATAGGGATTGGGTGAACAACTATAATTAGTGTAAATAAATAATAGAAGAAATGGAGATTCATTGGGAGATGAAATGAACAGTCACTCCCTCATGTATATAATAATGAACAACTTGAATGAATAAATCAATTACATTTTGAGGAGTTACTTCCTGGTTTGACATGGTATAAGATCCAACACCATTTTTGGCTTCCCTCTCTACCTTGTAACTCCCTTCTTCATTTTTTCGCGTCTCTCATTTCTACATTCTTCCCCATTTATGAATTCTTCCATATTTTCTGTCCCGCATTATGCCATTTATGTAGTTTTTCATATTCTCTGGTTTGTGTTAGTATTAAATTCCATGTATTATGACAAAGCAAGATTGAGGCCTGAATGGACTATGTTATTACCATAGTCAATTTTTGAATAGTCACTCCACGACTTGCCATACGTTGCCTCTATTCTCTCCACCACCGTCAACTCCCCTATGCACATATGTGCTCATCAATCTTGGTTTTTCACTCCCATCGTATCCCATCCTCCCAACTCAAAACACTGTTGTTGTAGTTTGGTAAGATACATCGAATTATAATTCATTTTTCGTATTAGACTATTGGTATACTCCCAGTTGAATGACACATCTCTGTTTTTTGAAGGCCAGTGCATATACCACACCGGTGTTGAATGGTCCACATACTCTTCTGTCATAATATATAATGCTTCCACAGATTTTGGTCCTCTCCATGGTATCGTTGCTCTGTCCATCAATTCTACTAAGGCTCCCATAAAAGAAAATCTCGCAGCGAAGGCTCCCACGTTAAAGAAGGCCAAAAAGGCCTAACATGTATCGAAGCCTAAGACAACTAAGAAGGTTGTGAAAGCTCCTGCTACAAGCAAGACTGCTGCTGCCAAGCCAGCCAAGGCTGCTAAACCAACTGCCCTAGCAAAGAAGCCAATTGCAAAGAAGGCTACTCCAGAGTATATACATTAACGATGTCCGGTTATATACGTTGAACATTGTCCTTCGTTCATTACCACCTTCTCCAATAATACCTTTGTCTTCATATATTAGAATCAAATTTTTTTAGGAGTAAAGTTTTGCAACAGAAGTATTTTTTTCCACAGTACACAAATTTTACAATGCATTCAATAATATGTATTGTGGGAGTGGTTATTAATGGGAAGGAGAATTATCCTGAACGGTCGCGGAAAATCAAACACGCTCTCATTTTTAATGAGCTGTGGAAAGGAGTGTGTGGTGGAGACGGAGACAAAGAGCCAGAACAACCTACCTTAGACAAGGAATTCGTCATTTGGGAAGATAAGAACAACAAGGCCTATGCATTTATTGCAGCATTAGTAAATTAAGAGGTGAGTCGCCATATTTCACCATTTTCAAATGCTTTTGAAGCCTTACAAAAACTGAAGGAACTTTATGAATCACACTCTGCACTTGAAGTTGTTCAACTCATGACTAAACTCTTCACCCTTGAATTACAAAATAATGATCCTCTTGCTTTTGCATCAGAAGTAAAATCTATAATGCATGATATGAAAGTCACTAATGTTGAACTGGATATTCCTCTGATAGCTTTTCTCAAGGCACTTTATCCCACTTACTCAAATTATCTTGAGTCATTGCAAGCAAATGGAAACCTCAAAGATATTACCTTTGAGTCCCTTGTGACAAAATTAGCTGAAAGAGAGAAAGCTTTTGGTAAGAAGACAACTCTTGAGTCTTCTGAAGAGGCTGTGTGCCTTGCTTATAGAGAAAAGAATCTTTCTCAAGATTCTTCCAGAGGAAGTGGTGGTCAAAGAGGAAGAGGAATAAATTTCAGAGGCAGGGGGGGCAGACACTCTCAAGGAGAAAAGTCAGATTTGCATTGCATACATTGCAAAAGAGATGGATCACATGATGCATCCACATGCAAGCTACCTTGGGACATAATTGAGCAAGAAAGAAACCAACCCAAAGGTAAAACTAATGACATAGAGAAAGGTAAAGCACTTGAATCCTCTCACTATGTTGTGGCACTGTAATATTGGAGTAAATGAAGGCTTATTTAATGCTTCACTTACTTCTTGGAAAAATGATTGGTTGCTTGATTAAGGAGCAACTTGCCACATGACTTTTAGAAGAGATTTTTTTGAATAATTTACTGATAATGTTGATGGAGCAGTATGCTTTGCAGACAAATCAAAACTCAAGCCATCAGAGCTTGGCACAATTAGGCTTAAATTGTCTGGTCTTTCAGACTTTCTTCTGCATCATGTTCTATATCTCCCACAGATGAGGAGAAACTTGTTTTCCTTGGTCCACATCCGCCAGAAAGGACACTCCATTCATATGTTTGATGGAAAGCTTGAGATGAGAAAAGCATCAGGCCACTCACTTGTCATGACGAGGATAGAAGAAGAAAGGCTTCTCAAGCTGCAGGGTACCTTTGCTCGTACACAAAATTTTTCATACAATTCTCATTATGAAGAAGGTACATTTCCATCAAGTTTATTATGGCATGCTAGATTTGGAAACTTGAACTATGACAACATCCACTTGTTGAAGAAAAATGGTGTTACTGGTTTGCCTACAATTCCTAGGAAACTTAAGTAATGTGATGCTTGCATTCTAGGAAAGCATAGCAAACTGTCTTTTCATGATTCACATTCCAGAGCACATAGATAACTTGAACTCATTCATTCAGATTTATGTGGTCCAATGCTTGTTCCTTCTACAAATGGAAATAAATATATGATGACATTTATTGATGACTACACTAGAATGTGTTGGGTTTATTTATTGAAGAACAAATCTGATGCTTTTCAAACATTCAAGAACTTTCATACATGGATTGAAAATGATGCACAATCTCATATTGGCTCTATTAACATTGATAATGGAAAAGAATACACTTCAAATGAATTTGAAAACTATCTTCACCAACATGGGATCAAACATCAAACAATTGTGCCTTATAATCCACAACAGAATGGAGTAGCTAAAAGAATGAATAGACAATATTAAATATGGTACGCTCCATGACGTTTTACAAATATTTAAAATTGATGTTTTGGGCTGATGCAATTCTATGTGTTGTATATGTAAAGAATATATGTCCATCTAATGCTATTAGAAACAAGACTCCTTATGAAATGTGGTATGGGCACATTCCTTCGCTAAAGCAACTCAGGGTCTTTGGTTCCACATGTTATGCCTTGACACCAAAGGTACATAAAATCAAACTTGGTGCAAGAAGTCGTAAGTGTATCTTCTCGGGGTATTCAAACACCTCCAAAGCATACCGTCTCTACGATGAAGTCAATAAAAAGTTTGCTATATCTAGAGATGTAATCTTTCTTGAATCATCCAAAACTGACAATGTTGTAAAATAACAACTTGATTGCTTGGATAGATTCACAAATTCAAAATCATTTCAAAAATTTGATAATCAGATTCCACATCTTGAACGGGGGATTCCTATACTAGATCAATCTGTGAATCTTCTTCTGAAGCACTCTCTCCCCCGCATGAAACTCCAACAACGGAAGATACTTTGAGTGATGTGATTGACACAATTGGGAGAATCAATCTTGTTTCAGTCCCAAATCAATCAACGGAGCAACCTGGACCATTTGAGAAAGGTCCCCCAAAGTGGCTGACAAAGACACTTGAAAGTTTTCATCCTGATGAGGTTGGAAAGATAGGAACTAGAAATTCAAACTGGCAAAATGGAGGTGATGTAGATGACTTTGACTGACTTGTTGATATGGACGTTTCTTATGATTGCGAATTGAATATATCTACAAATTTTGAAACAACTTCCTTCAAAGAAGTTGCTTCTCATGATGAATGGAAAGAAGCAATGCAAAAGGAGTATGATGCCCTGATAAAGAATGGCACTTGGAAGCTGGTTGATCCTCCATTGGGAACCAAACCAATTGGCTGCAAGTGGTTCTACAAGAACAAGTATAAATATGATGGCTCACTTAACAAGCACAAAGCCAGGCTTTTCGCAAAAGGTTTTTCACAAAAGGGGTTGATTATGAGGATACTTTTTCCCCCACAACAAAATGGGCTACCATCCAGACACTCTTTGCCCTAGTAGCTCAAAACATTTGGAAAGTCCATCAAATGGATGTAAAAATTGCTTTCTTGAATGCAGATCTAAAAGAGAATGTTTTTATGTCTCAGCCTGAAGGATTTGTCGTGAAAGGACATGAACATAAAGTATGCAAACTTGTGAAATCCTTGTATGGCCTCAAACAAGCAACGCAAGCCTGGTATGAAAAACTAACTAAGCATCTTTTGAAACTCAATTTAAAACATTATGATCTTGATGATGCAACTTTGTTTGTCAAGAAGGTTGGCAAAACAGTTGTATATCTTGTGGTATATGTAGATGATCTTTTGATGACATGGAACATTGATAACTACATTGCATCCATAAAGAAGGAATTGAGGAAAGGTTTTGAAATGATTGATTTGGGCTATGTTCATTACTATCTTGGTATTGAAGTAAATCAACATCCGAAGTCCATGTTCCTTTCTCAAAAGAAGTACACTGGAGATTTGTTGAACGGGTTTGGCATGACGGAATGCAATCCTCTGACTACTACAATGGAACAAAACTTAAAGCTCACATCCATTGAAGGAAAAGAATTTGAGGATGCAACAATTATAGAAAGCTTGTAGGAAGTCTCAACTACCTAACTACTACTAGACTAGACATTTCATTTGATGTTGGAATCCTCTCCAGGTTTATGCAAAAGCCTTGTGAGGGACATTGGTTTGCTACAAAAAGAGTTCTAAAGTACTT
>APFE030515400.1:53131-91064 GCA_000404065.3 Pinus taeda
TAATATGCGGCAGCAGCTGAGGCAACAGAATAATTGTGTGGCTCAGGAAAATTCTTGAAGATTTGCAGGTAAAACAAGTACAATCGACTCCACTCATGATTGACAATACCTCGGCAGTAAATTTGGCCAAGAACCCAAAGTTCCATGATTGAACAAAGCACATCAATACAAAATATCATTTGATTCGACATCATGTTGAGGCCAAAAAAATCCATCGTCGTCATTGTTCCACTAATGCACAAATTGTAGACATCATCACGAAAGCGCTTGGAAGAGAAAAGCTTGAAAGATTCAGAACAATGCTTGGACTCACCAACATCCCTTCAGATTAACAAGGGGAATCTTGGCACCTAATCATAAGGATTGGGTGAACAACTGTAATTAGTGTAAATAAATAATAGAAGAAATAGAGAGTCATCGAGAGATGAATTGAACAGTCACTCCCTCTTGTATATAATAACAAACAACCTGAATGAATAAATCAATTACATTTTGAGGAGTTACTTCCTGGTCTGAAATTCAAGAAAAGAAGCAAAAGGATGAAATCCAAATTTGTGTAGATCTTAGGAAGCTCAACGATGCTTGCGTACATGATCATTTCCCAACTCTATTCACAGATGAGGCATTGGACAATTTTGGAGGATAGGAAGCATATTCGTTCACTGATGGGTTCTCTGGGTACCATTAGATCAAGATCGCTCTAGAAGACAGGAGTAAGATTACCTTTGCGACCGAGTGGGGATGCTTTTAATATACCTCAATGTCTTTTAGGCTCAAAAATGTGTCGACGATCTTGTCGCGTGTAGTCATCGTGGCGTTCAAAGAGTTCATTCACAAATTTTTGGAGGTATACATTGAATATTGGACAATGTTTGGATTGGTAAAGCGCCATGTAGCTAGTTTGTGCTTGATGTTGGATACATGTCGAAGGTATCATATCATGCTAAACTTGAAGAAATGCTTATTCTGTGTTCCTTTTGAAATCTTGTTGGGTCATGTGGTTTGCAGACAAGGATTAATGGTGGACCCGATAATATCGCGGTTATAATCAATTTGGAGGTGCCAAGAAGTGTTAAACAATTGTGCACAACACTGGGTCATACTAGATACTATCAGAAGTTCATCAAGAGTTATGATCAGATTACCATGCCGATGGAAAAGCTATTAAAGAAGGATGCTATATTTTGTTGGGATGAAGAATGTTAGTGGAGTCTGGATGTATTGAAGGAGAAAAGGTCACTGCGCCAATCCTAGTCTTCTTGGATTGGAAGAAGGAATTTCATGTGGATGTGGACGCTTCATGTATTGCGCTGGGAGTCGTGCTGACACAGGTCGGTGAAGGATAATTGGATCACCCTATCATGTTTGCAAGCAGGAAGTTGTCTAAGGCTGAAAAGCATTGTTTGATGATAGTGCGCGAAGGGTTTGCTATGGTGTACGCGCTTCAGAAGTTCATACATTACCTGCTAGGCAGACACTTTAAGATGTATACAGACCATTTTTCATTAAAGTACCTAGTCAACAAGCCTGTGTTGGGGGGGGGGGGCAATATGCAGATGGCTACTGTTGTTTCAGGAGTATGATTTCAAAGTAATTGTGAAGCTATGGCGATTAAATGCAGGGCCAGATCAATTGTCGCGCATTGAAAAAGGAGAGGAGCCTACCAATTTAGAAGAATGGTTTCTTGACATGCAGCTCTGTGTTGTGTGCATCGCAGATAATCACTTCACAGACATTATCCACTTCCTGACTACATGAATGTCTCCAGAAGGATACAGTAGTCAATAGAAGAAGGAATTAGTGGTGCACGCAGTAGAATTTTCTATTATAGAAGGCCATTTGTATAATATGGGTTCAAATGAGATATTGTGATGCTATGTGCCTGATTCTGAACAAAACAATGTCCTAGCTAAAGCTCATGGAGGAGCTAAGGAGGCCATTATGTAGGAAAAGTAATAACACAAAATATTTTACGCGTTGAGTTGTGGTGGCCAATGTTGCATAAGGATTCCAAAGCATATTGTAGGGCATGCGATGTATGTCAAAGAACCGACAGGCCATCATGGAGGGATAAGCTGCCTTTGAATCCCATGGGTATCATTACAACCATTTGAAAAATGGGCAATTGATTTTTAAGGACCGATTCATCCTCCAGGAAAGAAGACAGGTGCGCGATATATCATCACCGCGACTGAGTACTTTACCAAATGGGCGGAGGCACGGCCCATGAAGGACTCTACAGGGGCAACAACAATAGAGTTCTTCTTTGAATATGTGTTGACTAGGTTCGGTTGCCCAAATATTTTGATGAGTGATTTCGGTACACATTTCCTTAATGAAACGATTAGCGCGCTGACATAAGAATTCCAAGTTTATCACCAGAAGAGTATGTCATATCATCCTCAGGCCAATGGGACAGTCGAAGAGTTTAATAAGATATTGGAGAATTCCCTGACAAATGTTTTGAATGCACAGAGGAATGATTGGGATGTGTGCGTACTAGCAGTATTATGGGCTTACAGAAATACTTGCAAGAAGCTTACTGGTCAGACACCTTTTAGGCTGGTCTATGGCGTAGAGGTTGTGATGCTTATGGAGTACATTGTGCCTAGTCTACGCATAGCAATGTTCATAGCAATGGTAGACTGTAGAGCCTTATAAGAGTAGCTCATGCAGATAGAAGAGCTTGAGGAAGATATATTTTTGGCTAGATTCCATCAGCAAGTTCAGAAGGAACGCGAAAAGGCATGGCACGATAAACACATCAAACTGTGCACCTTCAAGGTAAATGATTCAGTTTTATTATATGACAATAAGTTTAATAAGTTTCCAGGAAAATTTCAGATGCATTGGTTGGGGCCATATGTTATCAAAGAGATTACCGATGGTGGAGAAATTCAACTTGTGAAATTGAATAGAGATCCATTTTCGGTAAAGGTAAATGAAATCCAATTGAAGCCATGCACTAGGGATCTGGCCCAATGACTACATGGTGGTACCATAGTCTTAGCGCTCCAAATAGCTACAAGGAGGCGTGAGACTATAAAATACACTGCCTGGTGTGTAGAGTTGCGCGAAAGGGGTTCTGCATGAAATAGGAGCGTGTCATAGTACCAGAAGAAGCACGAAGGGAGTTGCACTATAGAAGGAGAGACTGTGCAACGTAGCCAAAAAGTGACTGTTACTGTCATTGTCATGATTTGACTACTAGGAGACGGTTAAGAGGAGCGAGTGGCCAACATTTAAGGCATTGAAGGCTGAATTTAAGGGTGAAATATTTGAAAATCTGCTACCACTCTGGTATTTATGGACGGATTTTGGGGGGAATGGTTGAATTTGAATTCAAATTCACCTATAAATTGTACATGGCCATCCAATAAGAAACACTTTGCATTCTAATAATTTCTAAGTTGAGCTGTTGAGTGTTTATGAATCCTCAGTTTTACGTGGATTTGGTCATCGCATTTGTATTTGAGAAGTTACCAGCAGACACCTAGCAGTTTATCCACAACATAATGTCTGCACCAGCAGAGATCGCTAGTACTGGGGGAGCTATCGACTCTAAGGGAGTTGCTCCAAAAGTGATGAGTATGGAGGTTCCATTTGCAGTTCCTATAGAGCCGAGGTCACCTAGGCCAGTAAAGGAGTTCCCCAAGCCTAAGAATGATAGTAAAAAGAGGTTGGTAGCAGTGCAAAAGTCACCGAGGAAACCTGTAGCTACCTAGGCCTAGAGGAAAGAAAAACCGAGCGTGAAGGAGAAGGGGAAGGTGGTAGATCTGGAGGCTGAGGAGGGCATGGAAGATATCAACATTGAGGTGTTGGACCCTATCTCTAAGCTACTAGAGTATATACCTCTACGCAAGGGCAAGGTGAAGGTCCCGAAGGACCCAGATGCAGGACAATTCCTCCTCAACACACCCCTATGGCGGGAGAACATCACCTTTGAAGGTCTGCACTTGGCACGTATCACACACTTAAAGCTCGAAGACTGGGATTTGGCAGACCATGAGCAGTTCCCCCAACTAGCTACTGACACCTTCATGTAGAGGGTCTTCTACAAAGAGTTTGGTGTCATCATGTTGGAGCATGTGGAATGAATTTGTGGAGTCAACAAGTCAGGGTTGCTGAACTTGGTACGGGTGTCGCACTATCATCACTCAAATATAAACTTGATTTTCATTAAGAAGTTGTTGTGCCTAGTGCATGATGGGTGTTTGTGGTTAAATGTGTTGATCCCCATCACCAAAATGTTGATCCATCGGATCACGCTATTGCCCCTTCAGGATTGAACCCAGACAAGGCATTTGGCGGAATGACGAGTGAGCGCAACCTCACTGAGAAGATGAAGGACAAGTTTAAGCTTATGAAGAAGCCATGCAGATACTTGATTAATTCCATCACTGACCCTGTGGTCAAGATTTCCACACAAATTTTGGTTGGCAAAGTTATGAGAAGGTGTCGTGCGGACGAGGTGCCGACACCATTGGTTTCGTTGGCAGCACAGTGCATGGAGGTCGTACAGTTCAAATCGGCACGCTACCTATGCAGTGAGTTCCTCACAAATTGTAGAGAGACATAGAATGATAGTAATACATTCCACTATTCATGGTTGTTGCTATTGATAGTGCTCGTCGTGTGGGATTTTTTGGAGAAAAGCCAGTTTCCTCCAGTGGAGAAGGATTTACCGGAAGCCGCCAAGTTTGCATCTCTTTGGGCCACCAAGCTTACAGAGAGAAAAGTATTTTGGGTGTTAATGGAGGCGAGTATTCGCATGGCCATCAACCAGAAGCCACGGTTTTCAAAAATCGTGTTTGAGCAACTTTTGGGGTACGCAGAGTTGAAATTGGACTTCCACCATGTCTACATCCAGGCATGAAAGGACCTCAAGAAAAAATGGTTCGACGTACCATACCTTGCTACTGATGACGCTATTGAAGAGGTCATCAACCATTGGACAACAGAGTGGCATTCTCCTTTTGACCTGGCCACAGGGACTAGAAAGTCCGTGGAGAAGAAGAAATAGGAAGCGACCAAGTAGAAGGTTCAACAGTTGGCTGAGAAGAGGAAGAAAGAGGTTGAGGAAAAGGCCCAAGTAGAGGTGGAGCGTGCCGTGAAGGAAAATGCAGAGCAGGAAGAGCACGAATTTGAAAGAAGTCAGAAGTCTTCCTCATCCCAAACGAAGGAGGAAGAGCAGTCAGGGGAGGGGGGTGATGATTAGCAAGAAAGCACTCCCTTCTAGATAAAGCAGTACAGGGAGCAGGAAAAGGAAGGACCATGAAAGAAGACGAAAGCCACCAAGTCATCACTAGATCAGATTACTTTGACGGATGGCGACTTGAATGAAATTGGAGACAAGGTGCGGGATACAATAGCAGAACTACTACAGCAATTTGAGAAATAGCAAAAGCAGGCACTAAGCACCATCCAAACAGGTCTATGTGAGCTGCATATCCAAACAAATAGACTCCAGGTAGATGTAGGACAGAGTAGTGCAACATCAACTAGCTTGGCACTGGGACCACTTAAGAAATAGAGATGGTTCGGTCATTGGATCTCGGGGTAGTTGCCTTGCCTAATGGAGCTTTGAGCATGGAGGCGGCCGCTGATAAGTCTATTGTCAACACTTTGAATAATATTGGCCTCAACCTGGCTATGCTCCCCACGAGTTTCTTCACACACTACAAGCAGGGGTGATAGCAGAAGTTAAGGCCCAGGAGTAGCGTGCACTGAGCCTGATCAATGAGTACAAAGTCAACAATGAAAAATTTTTCGTAGAGAAATCAACAACATTGGAGGCCAAAAAGAAATTTCAGGCGTAGAATGACCAACTTGTAGCCATGGTAGTCGAGGCATGCAAAACAGTCTCTGAACTACATATCCCTGAGGAAGCATCGTTGGAGGCAAAGATCCAGAAATTGGCTACAGGTGTGCGTGATGCAAAGAAGGAAGTGGCCAAGGTTCAGTTTGAACTGAACCTGAAAATCACAGAGTTAGAGTTGAAGTCACAACCTTCAACTCTGCTAGAGGCCAGAGAATAGCGCAGAGCTATTGTGAAGGATGGAGTTGCAACAGTGGATGCCACGGTGGTGGATTGTGTCATGCACTTCAAGCAATCCATGGAGGTAGTCACGGCTCTGCAAGAATATCCTAACTTGTAGAGGTTAAACACAGAGGCTTGTGAATTGCAGTAGCGATATGATGAAGCAAGAGCGACGACGCGCACTGTCGCTATAGCATAACGATTGGCCAAGCTGCATGAGGCGGAACAATTGCTTGAACATGTGGAAGCAACGCAGAGGAAAGAGGCTATCCTCAAGGAAATATTAGAGCCTTTGATGGATGAGGCCTACGTTATCTCTACCAACATTAAGGAGAAGTTGGAAAGCCTACAGAGAATGCAGCAAAAAAATCAAGGAAGACAATGCGGGACTAGCAATAGAGCAACTAGTGGAGCAGATCAAATAGGAAGCCATGCATAGCACAACTGAGATAGCAGTGGCACAAGTAGAGTTGGGAGGTCTTTGCAGTAATATCTTCATGCCAACGGAGTGACTCAAGGGCAAGTCATGATCTTTGTGTTGGGGTCCTGTTGGGACAGGGTCCTCTAGGATAAATTTTGGGCCAAAAGTCCCAAGTTTTGTTGTAAAGAATGTAAAGTCTCCACAAGTTGTGGTCACAAAGTGCGTAGATAGTAAAGTGTCATAAAGGGTTTTACCCTTCTTTTATGTAAGTTGTGTCAGCTTGTATAGACCTACCCATTGTTTGCGAACCATGGGATTGTATAAGTAAGAGAGCCTTAAAGAGTCTAAGGAAAGTAAGTGATGATGAACATGAATGTAATGGGTCAGTGGAGAAAAGAGTAAAGAAGTATTAGAGTAGAAGAGAGGCTCTGAAACTATGTGTGCAGAGGCCTAGAGTAGAGTTTCCAGCTGAGTGCATGGAACTTTGCAGTTGAGTGCGCAGGGAAGTCTTGGGTATGTAAGAAGAACTGAAGTATTAATAAAGAGATTATTCTAGAAAATCCTATGTTCTATCTATTTGCTTACGTTATGAATGAATATCCTTTTATGTTGTGATGAATGATGGGTTTATGAAGTAATACGGTATTGATGTGTGACTTTACATAATTGATTTTGTTATATAAATGCACTTAATATTATCTATTTACGTGAAGCATATCTTATTACATGTTAAAGTTCTCGACACTTAGGCCGATCAGGGTAAATACAGGATTAAGAGTAATTACAGAGGTGCAAAAGCAGTTTATTCACCTATTTAGGGTCCACGAAAGACAATCGTGAACATTCGCACAGGTATGGAAGCTGATTAAGGGAAGTTATATCGATAAGCCCTAAAGGCTTATCGATTTGTACAAAGGTAGGTTTAAGGCATAAAATGACATTACACTAATCTCTGGGTGAGGAAACTTGGTTCCAACATCCCCCCATACTGCTTCAAGTGAGATTTCAGTCCGCGCTCCGCGGGTTGATGCTAAAAGGGCTAGTAGTGTGGGGATTTGTTTGGCAAAACTAACTCTGAACTTGGTGTTAGGGTCCTATAATAATAGGATTAATAATTTTTAATTGGATATGGTTAGTCTTGTAATATTGTACATACTTTTTCTTTCTGCAAAATGTTTTCCCATATTTAAATTAAAAAATGTAAAGAGGGTATGTCCTAAAAGAATAACCAAAGGACAAAAAGAAAGAAAAAGATCAAAAAAGTAAAAAATATGAACCTCAAAAAGAGATAAAAATAGATCATGAAAGTGTGCAAATTCAAATGCCACTCCTTTTACTTTATTTTTCAAAATAAGATTGTGTGCAGCTTGTCAAAAATTCCACAATCCATGATGGTCAAATAGTTTAATCTTGATTCATTCATGCTTTAAATTTCATGTTGATAGGTAGAGAATAAAGATTTGGCCAAACTGTTTAATCTTGGCAGATCAGTAATTAGGTAGAGAATAAAATGAGATCAACAGTTTAATCTGAGCCATTGGAAGTTATAGGGTTAGAATTAGATAGTTTTCTTATCTAAAGAAAAAGAATAAAGTGTCAGCAAGCTCAAATGCACCCAATGAATGAAGATAAAATTATAGGGTAAATCAAGAGTAGGTAGAAGAAGTTTTGCTAGTGCACAAGGTTGCTAAGTCAAAAATCACATTCATCATGCTTAATCCTATGTTTCATGTGTAGGACGAAGTGTAAAAGAGAAAGGATACCCACATAATTATTTGTTAATTTCCCCTCATTATCCCTTCATTACTTGTAAAAACCCTTTCCCTTCATTTTGGCCTTTTATCCCTTTGTTTCACACATTTCCCTAGACATTACCCTTCAAAAAATCATTCCCCTTCCGAAAACCCCTTTCCCTAGTGTGAAAGAAATTCCCATCATAAATAATACTTTCCCCCCTTATTAATTTCCTCTTTTCCCCTTAAAAACCCACAAAAACCCTTTATCCTAAGTTTTTTCCTAAAATCTCCCTTTGTAAATCCCCCACGTTATAAGTTCTCGACACCCTTTTTAACCCACCAAGCCTTGGTGCATAGTTAAAAAACTCCGCAATATAACCCATGGTCCCCACCTCTTATTAACCCGCTGCTTATATTTGAATCCCATCATTATTCATTAATTAATTACAAATTATTTGTAATTAAACCCCCAGGCCTCGCCAACCACTTTCCAACTATGGCTGTGCAACTTCACCATGCAATATCCCTTCGATCTCCCACCTCCAGATCCAATGGCACATGGCCATATCGTGTGAATTCATCATTCTACAGTTAACGGCTCAAGAGCATGCGAGATTCGTGGTTTTGGTTGGGCACTCTTTTGCTATGTGGTGGCATCAGGTTATATCGCATGGTTGCGAAAAATACTACCCTCCATCCAAAAGCGGTGCAATATGGCCTGAAACCACCTCCCCACCTAAATAAAAAATTCCCACTTTTCATTCAATAAATCTTGAGCCAAAATGTAATCGTTATTGGTTAAAAGGTCGAAAAAGCGCCATTTTTCCCTTTTCACTCATTTTCACTGCAAACCTTTGTTAACTAATTCTGACACCTTGAACTTCTGTGCAACTAATTTAACCACCCTTTGTCACCCAAAGAAGCTACATACACCAAATTGAAGCAACGAATAGCCAACTGAAGCCTCAATAACCTCTACAGCTACCACAAAACCCCATTTGCGCACCAAACCATCAAATTTCCAGGTATTCTTGATAGAACTAGAACGACCCTATAAATTTGAGTTATACACAGTAATTAAAAGGTTAATTAATTAAATTATTTGAGAAACCTTGTTAAAACTAAATAAAAACCTATTGTGCACCCAAACCCCTTTCTACAGGCTGTTATTACCCTCCCCACTGTTCCAGAGCTTCTAAACCTTAATCCTGAAACCACAAAAACAATAATTTAGTTCAAATATATTAAATTATGGATTCCCAAACCTCTCTAGATGTAGGACATATGCAAACCCCTCACCTGGATATTGACCACCTTCCATTAGCCAACAAAGTATTTCAAATCAAGGACACTGTTTCCCCTTCCCACCCACTGAAA
Source organism: Pinus taeda (assembly GCA_000404065.3). NCBI lineage: Eukaryota > Viridiplantae > Streptophyta > Pinopsida > Pinales > Pinaceae > Pinus > Pinus taeda. The sequence continues at coordinate 62,706 of APFE030515400.1, forward strand.
CTCCACCGCTGGAGTAAAGACAAGTTTTTGAACCAGAATGATGACATTCACCTATGGGAGTCTAGTTTTCCCAAGTATTTGTTTCCATAGGTACACATATTCCCAGAAATCATCCACTTCTGCCAAGCTTTTTATATCCCCAGTCAAAGAGCCATAGTCACCCCTGACCAATAGGTTTTATTCACTATTATAGCAGAATCAATAAATGAAATGATGCAGATCCAGTCAGGCCCAAATGAGACCCCACTTTTCATTGAAGGCTTACTTGAACTCTACACCAAGATATACCTTCCCAAGAAAGCTCAAATCATTCAAACTTTCATCATTAAAGAGTCTCACACTCCAACAGATAGTCCTCTATATGCTGCCACCATTTTCTTTGAGAGAGGCAGACAAATTATTACCATGCTTTGTTGCATTATATGGTACACCACAGATGATCATGTGGATGAGGTTGTCCTTGCTTTCCTTTCTATCTTTTGCCCAGGCAAGCCTCTTGCTACAATTTACAACTTTGCTTAGTTCATAACAGACATAATCCATGAAAAGTTCATCAGATTACCAAATGAGAGAGTCTTCAGGTATTCATCAGTATTATTTCATATGTTCTTATACTTTCATTCAGACAAATTTCTAGTCAGCATCCAAAAGTTAGACACTAAGGGCAATCCAAGATATGTCATCTTTTGGACACCATTGATCCAAAGATATTCTACTATCTTTTCTTATAAAGAGTTCATTGATTCATTTGTTCATCCAGTTATAAACATGCTAACCAGTAGCTATCAACCTAGGATAAGTGAGAAGATTAAGAGAGTTTTATAGTTTACTAAGAATAGTAGAGTGGGATACTAGTATCTATACTAGGACCATACAGAAATCAGAATATATTGATGCCAAATCACTCCCTACAAGCTGCCCAAATACCTCCCCATGTGGATATTTGCATTAGAGTATTTTAGGAAATTCATTAACTTTGATGAGGTTAATTTCCTATCAGCTAAGAAGAAGACTCAATTTAAGATCAAAAACCAATTGGGCCCTTTTATTTGTAATAATATGGAAGTTGGACAAGAGGCAGAGAAACTCTTACATGAGATGAACTTCAAGAGTAGTTTTATGTGGTAGTATGACCCTAATGGAGTCATAAATAAACTAAGGCTCAAATTCAATTGAGTCCTTTCATACATGATCCTAAGCTAGACATTGGGAGATATGCCAACCAGTCAGAATAGTTGGACAACACTTTAATAGATGTTGAGAGTACATTAATTGATGTGGAAAAGCAGATTGATACTAGTCCTTTTCTGTAGGTTCCAGCCCTACAAGAATAGATGACTGTTACTCCCATTTTGTAAACTCCATCCAATGAAGACATAGATGCGAAAAGAACCACGGAAGAAGGTTCTAGCTCAGCAATGGACACTACAAATGAAATATTTGAGATCAATTACAGGAAGAGGCCCAAGCTTAATCTTGTAACTGAGTAAGAAGATACCATTGGGAAAGTGGAAATCACTGACAATGACACATTGGTGGGAAAGAGAAAAGGCCCAGAAGTTTCAGAGGAAACTCACTAGCATTCTACTTCAAACACTCAACTTATTGAGAAACAGCTCAGCATTGAAGTCTCTTCATCCAACAAGTCTGTGGATAAAGAGAAATATATTAAAGAAAAGTACAAGGAAATTAAGTTGAGGAATGAGACATTGAAGGCTGAAAATTATGCCCATTACTTCAAACAAACGCCTGCAAATCAAAATAGATTAATGTTAGCCTTTGACATTAAGACTGGGAAGATGAAAATGAAATTCACGCAACCTACATTCCAATAACCCAGATCATCAACATACTACAAGAAAACATATTTTGAGTTTTTGGCTAGGGATGTTCACCCCATAGACCAAATTGAGTTCCATAAACAAGTAGGTGAGATGATTTACTCCACAATGACAAATAAAGCAATGATTGTGCATAAAATCTAAAGCTCACTGGATAATATTACATCACAATACAAGCTAGAAAAGGCATCCTCATAGGCCAAGGATAACAGAATAAAGTCACTGGAAGACTTGGTGATTGAGCTTGGATATAATCCTAATGATGTCAAGGCTGCAAAGAAATTGATAAAGAAGAAAAATGAGGATATTGTTGCTTTAAAGAAACAATTGAAGCTACCTCATTAAGAGCATCCACAGACCAAGGAGGTTTTATAAAGCCAAACCCAGCAAGAGGAGATGATAAATATCATTCTCCAATTAAATGATCAATTGAAAGAAATGAAGAAGGATTTGGACAACTTAATATAGCTGAAACAAGCCCGACTTGAGATAACCACTGCCACTGCCTTACCCAGAGTGAATAAAATAGTTCCATCAGCCTTGGAAGCTTCATTGGCCCCCACAACTTCATTGGCTACAACGCTTCCAGCTACAACAACTTCTATATCAGCAACAGGTTCAACAATAGCAGCAGCTTCGCTAAGTGATGAGGCAAGCAAACTAGTCAAAGCAATGGAGGACATGTCCATTCAGATCTCTGAGATAAATAGACTCAAAGAAAAGATAAGGAGTCTATAGGATGAGAAGAAATTGGCTCAGATTATGCACAAAGATGAATTTTAGAAGTCAACTAGGATGACTGAGAGGATAAGGAACTTAGACAAAGAGTTAGCATTGAAGGAGCCACCTGCCCAAGCTAAAGAAAAGATTTGGGCCAATATCATTGACTCTGTCAAAGATATTTGGCCATCTATACAAGTCATGTTTGAACAAAATGATTTCGTCAAAGAGGCTATAGAAGCAATTCAGAGAGTTAAGGCCGAGCTTGGAGACATGCCAGAAGAAGCTACCAAAATAATCCATTTCCTTAACTCTAAGAACAAATATGAATTACAGGAGTTGGACATAGCTGATAGGACTGGCACAATACTAGAGGTGAAGAAAGTGCTCACCAAGAGGAACTTAATGATGAACCTTCAGGACAAATGCCAAACCGTGGAGCTGGCTATAGGCAGGTTCATGGTTAAGTTTGATGCTTTAAGGCAGAAAGGTCTGCCAAATCCCTTGGTGATAAATGATAGATTAATGCCACAAGAATACTATAATAGGAAAATCAGAGAGATGGAAAGAGATCAATCCAATAATTCCTCTATGAAGGGGATGCCTATAGGAAAGGTTTTGTACCAGACATTTGAGAACCTATTTTACCTCTAGCATGAGGTGAAACACCTTTTCATGAACAAGCCCTCCTTTGCAAAATACACAAAAGTAGATGAAATCTACAAAAAGAATGGTAAATATTAAACTACTAGATGCAGAAACATGGGAAAAGTTAAATGATTTACTGTAAAAATTTCAAGGTAAAGGTAAAATAAAGGGTAGTGAAAGAAAAGTAATAGATCAACTAGATAAAAGAGTATAAGATGAAAGAGCATTAGTTAAAAGGCCAAGTAAAAAGACATCCAGTGTGGAAAACAAACAACAAGTGAGAGAAGGCAACAAAAGATCTGACAACAGAGCCTAGTAAACAGAGATAGATTGCAACAATTGAATATCTATCTCTATCTTCTTGCATGAAGATATTTCTTTTTCCTAGATTAAATCCCAAGACAATTTGGGATATTTTGTAACTATTTTTGTATAAATACTTCATAATTCGAAGTATAGAGGGTGGATTGCTTGACATTACTATAGTTGTATTGATCTGAAACATGAGGGTTATTTGTACCATTTTTTCAACTTAGCAGACTGGGCTGAGTAATAAAGAGATTTCATTACAGCATTCATGTGTTGGACCACTTCAGTGAAGTATTTTCTTTTGTCAAATTGTTATTTTCTTAAGTGTTTCACAAACTTGCATGTTATCTAAATTGAATGAAGTAACCGTAATTATATTATAGAATTTGTTTAAGTACACTCTATATTGAACAGTTAATCATTTTAATGTTTTCTTCTGATATCTAGATTAGGGAATCCTTCATTACTCCCTAGTTTTGATTGACCCCTACCATTTCCTTCATTATCCGGTTTGGGGAACCCTTAATTTCTCCTTGGCCCTGATTGAAAACCACTTCACCATCCAGCCTTAAGATCTAAATTTACCCAACTAGCTTGCCTTGTAAACACTACTTTAGAACTTGATCCAGTCCTGTTTGCTTGACCCCATAGCCGAATGGTAAGAGACATCCCTCTATCCATCTAAGTCAGTGATTCCACCACCAAATCAAAATCAAAGCCCAAGTACAATCATAACTAGCCTAAAATTAATTGACTAAACAAAGTTAAATCATAAAGAGAGAGACCTCTCTGAGCATTAGGAAGGCTAGATCTTGATATCAAATGTAGGTTTGTGGTTACCTCTATTATTTATTTCTTAACAACTCTAGAGAAATTTTGGAGTGATAACGCTTGGGTCAAGACCCACTAAGCCAACACTCAACGACATTGTTTGGAATTATGGTAAGAGTCATTGAATGTCATGTCTCACATGTTCATAATTGGTTCCCCATCTCAACATGCGCATTAGGGTTTATAAGTTTGACACATTTCCCGTGCATCTTTGAAGCCCTGCATTGCATTAATCTCCACCCTCCAAATGCATAGTCATGAACATTTCAAGGAATGCACTCAATGAGTGCATTATCAGCTCAGGCGTTATGATATATCAAAGACAGCTTCAATTAACAAATTCATGGGAGCAGCTAGATTTTGATTTGGTCTCCAAACTTGAGTGCACTTGACAAACCCATATAATTTGCAACACTTTGATTTGGATAATTCATTGTTTATTCTCCCAAAGTGAATAGTTGTCTATTTATTTATTTGTCATATCTATAAACTAATTTATTCTTTTTTATTAATTGTTTAGGGAATCTGGAGTGGACTCAGATACACACTGATCGATGCATACCCACAATAGCAATACCCTGAAATGAAACTAGTCAGGCCTTGTGAATTATTTCCAAACCATGGTATCGTTCATGACTCTTAAGATGAGCTAAAGAAATTTTGGACGATTCGTGTCAAGTCTTAGCTCATTAATATAACGTGTTGGGAAGCAAATATCAACGTTATATGGGAATAGGTGTTCTTTAGGTATGCATATCCACCAATTAGAAGGTGAAGGAAAATGCTACATAGCTCACATTTTAGGGCCTCGCTAGCACTAGAGTGGCAACCCTAGAAGGACACATATAGCATGCGTATGGGTGGATGGGCTGCCCCAAAAGCATCCACGACAAGTTACCAACAAAAACAAAATGTTTTTGAATAGTCAAAGGCACACTTAGTAGATCTATTCCCCACACATAAGATAGAGAGATGAAACATGAGGCAAAAGGACTTTTTGAAAAGGGAATCGAGAGGTGTAATAGAACCACAAGCAAGTGTTTGCATTTCTAGGATATACATATCTATATATATACTCGAGCAGTTTCCAAGCTAGCACACTAGACATTTGTACCTAAATCAATTGTGATGGGAATGGGATATCTCTGCGTGTATGATCAATATCTCATACCAAAGCTATGGAAAGTGATAACAGATGTTGTGGCCGCATGGAGGTGTGACACCAAGTGTGGTTCAGGCTCATTAATGCACTTAAAGTGGGATAACAAAAAATAGGTACAAGATTTGAGGCGAAATCTTAAAGACCATGACATACATCGAAGGCTTGGTAAGGCACAATCGTCTGCTGAAAGATCATGAAGAAGTTGTTTCAATGCCAAGGTAATGAAAGGTCTCCCTTTACACACAATGTAGTCACATTTTAAAGCTTTAAAGGGTCCTCTAGAATGCGGCTTTCATCTGATCGTGACTATAATACCTCTGGGAATTGCATGCGATTCTCCAGGTCGTTGGATCACACCTCAAGCGAGCCTCAAGAACGTGACCTCCATTAATATACGACTAATGTGACCTCCATCATCAGTGACTATTCAATGCCATGGGGATACAGTGAACTATGTTGCAGTTGCATGAGTAGTCCCTTGACATGACACCGCTAAGATCATCTAACGCCATGGGGTCACAGATGAGTTTCGTAGCCACCCCAACTACAAGAAAAAAATAAGAATGGTTAAAGAAGCTACCTTCGGTGGTCTTGAATGCAGAGGAGAAACTATACTCCAAAGAAAATGTGAAGCAAATTAAGTGGACTTTAAAGCATCAAGTGCCCATGTAGAGGATGCTATAAACACCATGGTATGATTCGAAGAGATCAAAGTGCTGAAAATGGTCAATAATGAGACCTTGCAGGGAAGTGCCCTCTATGTGAGATGTCTACCAAGGAAAACACCCAGGAGACAGAGGCATAATTCACAAGTCTGTGCGGGCATCAACCAACGACTAACGACATCCTTTTTTGTCCCTCTAGTAGGAAAGTGCAATGAATATGATGGGTCTTCACTAGTTATTCAAGTGAACTCATAGGAGAGTAGATTTATTAATTTAGGGCATTATACTAGAGATGCATCTTACTTCCCATCGATGGACCATCAACAATATTCTACAGTGCTTTTTTTCTATACCTAGCTATCTAGGTTCAATAGTATGTACACCTAGAATTGACAGCACACCCTACACTAGAGATGCAAGTTCCACAGGCACCATAACTCCTCTAGATTTTGACCAAGGAATTCCTTCAGACTTTAACGGACCATGTGAACCATAGAAGTCTTGAACTACGAACCAAAATGGATTGATAGTGCACCAACCCAACCCTCAAACAAGGACAAAGAGAAGACTTCTTTTACTTTTTTCATGACCATGTTTCAAACACCTACAGGCAATTCACCATCAACCTCTTGGGAATTTCCAACTTCATTTCAACCGGAAGTTTCAAATGAGCCTTCTATTGTTTTCTATTATCCAAAATAGAAAACCATAAACAATACCAAAATATGGGAAAACTCGAAGTCTCAACCAACATCAACTCTGGAACCTTCATAGCAGTTCTTAGAACAACCAAAAATGTGGTTTTAAGGTGACCACCAACTCTAGAACTATCAATGTAGTTCCTCTAACAATTATGAATCTTGAAGTTCTCATTCACAAACAACTCATTCAACAAAACACTGAAGTTTCTCTGGCTACAACTTTGTCTCTAACTACTATAGGTTGTGGCTTAGAATCACTTGCAGATCTCTGACTCGAGCTCGCTTGACAAATCTTCGAACCTGTAGCAGATCATGACAACTCTATCAATTGACCCACTTGTCGGATACAGGGTGAGAAGATGAAGTATTCTCAATCACTACAACATTGGTCAATACTCACAAACATATCCTATGGTATGACCTATAAATCTTCTCGATAGCTTTAGACCAATCACAAGAAGAAATCTATCCAAGATTTAGTTTCTCTCTTGTAGTAGTCTTCATTCTGCAACATCTGTTTGAATGGTGATTGCACTTTCCACAATTCTCACACAGGTGAAGAACAAAACACTGATATTTCACATATCCAACTCTATCACAATGTTGGCATCGATCAATTTGTTATGGAACAACGCCATCCATAAATCTAGCACTTTGAAATTGTATAGGTTTAGAAAAGTTAGGCATATGAAACGAAACATCCTCATTGTATCCAATGTCTGTTCCATTTTTGTTATGCACAATTTATTCCCAAGGTCTAACAAATATTTTAGGAACTGTATGTTTCACATCTGGGCTTTCAACTGCATTCAAATTTTCTCTTGAAATGGTCTGATCCATCTCTTGTAGATTGAAATCAAGCTAAAACAAAGTGTTGTTCTGAACAAACACTAGTTCATAATCACAAATTTTCTTTTGAAGTTAATCTTGCTCGAATTGGGATTTGAGTTGCATAAAATCGATCTTCTTTTGTGTATTTTGCAAAAAAATTCTAATGTCGAACATGGTGTTCTTACTGATTAGGACAGTGTTATGAATAGTATAAAACATTAGAGTCTTTAAAAATTTGTTGTAGTCACTACAATGCCACCCAAAATTTGGACATATCTAAAATTTCAGGTCCCCCCTGGCTCACCTCAGGCCATTAAGGGATGCTCCCATTTTTCATTAGCTAATTCCCCCATGGCTTGTTCTTATCATACCCTGTCGATAGCCTCACTCGTGCAATCCTGTGATATATATTGCATTCTTTTGTCATGCCCCATCTTGTGCATCAACCCTACCAATGCACTAGGGTTTTGCAATTGTGATGTCTTGTCCATGACTTGAAATATTATCCCTATTCCTTTTAGTCAATGGTGACATTGTGTATGGGTGGATAAGACTCCAATATGGCTTTCATTATGTTGGCCATACTAGGGTTTTGGGAAAAACCCTAAATCGACACCAGAATGTTTCCCTGCATGATATCACCTAATTAATATATCTCTAGAGTTGCATTCTCATTGTTGGGACAGGGTCCCCTAGGGTCAATTTTGGGGCAAAAGCCCAAGTTTTGTTGTAAAGAATGTAAAGTCTCTACAAGTTGTGGTCGTGGAGCACGTAGACAAGTTGTGGTCGTGGGGCGCGTAGATAGTAAAGTGTCATAAAAGGTTTTATCCTTCTTTTATGTAAGTTGTGTCGACTTGTATAGACCTACCCATGGTTCGTGGACCATGGGATTGTATAAGTAAGAGAGTCCAAGGAAAGTAAGTGATGATGAAGATGAATGTAATGGATTAGTAGAGAAAAGAGTGAAGAAGTCTTAAAGTAGAAGAGAGGCTCTGCAGATGTGTGTGCAAATGCCTAGAGTAGAGTTCACAACTGAGTGCTTGGTCCCCTATAGTTTAGTGAATAGGGAAGTCTTGAGTCTGTAAGAAGAACTGAAGTATTAATAAAGAGATTATTCCAGAAAATCCTGTGTTCTATCTATTTACTTTTGTTATGAATGAATATGGTTTTATGCTGTCATGAATGATGGGTTTATGAAGTAATACTGTATTGATGCATGACTTTACATAATTGATGTTGTTATATGAATGCGTTGAATATTATCTGTTTACACAAAGAATATCTTATTGCATGTTAAAGTTCTCGAATCTTAGGCCAATATGGGTAAATACAATATTAAGAGTGATTACAGAGGTGCGAAAGTAGTTTATTCACCTGTTTAGGGTCCTTGAAAGACAGTCACGAACATTCGCAGAGGTATAGAAGTTGATTAAGGGAAGTTATATTGATAAGCCCTAAAGGCTTATTGATCTATGCGAAGGCAGGTTTAGGGCATAAAATGACATTACACTAATCTTTGGGTGCGGAAACTTGGTTCCATCATCCCCCCATATTGATTCATGTGAGACTTCAGTTCGCGCTCCACGGGTTAATGCTGAAAGGGCCAGTAATGCAGGGATTTGTTTGGAAAACCTAGCTTTGAACCTGGGTCAGGACCTACTAAGACAATAAATGGTTTTGTTGTTAGGACAGGGATATGCATAAAGAGATGTGTGATGTCTCATCACTGGAATCCAACAAAGAAAGAAATTGACAAATGGTTGGATAGAAATATCCATGAATTTGCAGCACAAGAAAACAAAAATCTATGCCTGACGAAAGAACAATGGTTGGACAGGTATCTCTACACAGAGATACACAAAATTTTCTTCTATTCCTTCCCGATCGAGCTATATGAGTGGATCGCTAAATTGGCAAACGGCCAGGGAAGGTGGAGGCTTGACGGTCCAATAGTGTGGACCTCGAAGCTAGTGCGGATATTGGAAGCCTCTAAAGATAAGATCATGCACGCTATAGATCACTGGCTTGATCGCGTCATAGGAGGATTCATGACAGAATTTGCAGTCGATACCTCAGTTAGTTACAATGAAGTAAAGCAACACTTCTTCAAGGGACAACAAGGTAAGTATTTAAGATCTTTGAATACTTGGATTAAAATTATCTTGTGTGAAAAGCAGGTTATGCCATTACCTTGATGTTTGGAGCTACGCGAAGTGGAAAGTTATTCTGGGATAGAGGGAGAACATGCCCTGAATTAGCCCGCTGATTGAGCCTCCTTTGAGTGATGACAAAGGAGTAGCACATGCTTCATCGTAGAGCGCTGTCCAGTTAATAAGGCAAGTCTTTTCGTGAATACCTCATCCATTCACACCACCTCCACCTTCACCTCCACAACATACACCTTCACCCACACCGCCAGCACCTCCACCACTATTCAATATGTCGAATACTATGAAGTTTCCTGTTTTCAAGGGCTTGGGAAGTGAGGACCTGAACCAGTTTTGGTTCATTACGAAGGACGTATGGACAACCCAGAATATTATGGATGATCATATGAAGAAAGCGTAGTTGGTTACTTCTCTATAGGATCATATGCTAACATGGTACATTAAGTACTGCACCAATAACCCACTGGTTTCGTTGGTGGATACTCAGAATGCGCTAAATAAGGAATTCAGTAGGCCCAAATCTGAATTACAATCAGACTTTGGATTCAAGGAAATCATGATGAGGCCTGAAGAAACACCCTGGGATCTGGATCATAGATTGAAATTCTAGATATGCAAAGCTAACATGAACCTTATGGATGGATAGCACTGTGAATGGTTTGTAGCTTCACTCTTGCCTCACCTAAGGGTTGCTTTATCACATCAAAAGATTGGGACCCAGGAGGAAGCCCTGAAAATTGCAATGAGATTGCATGAGACACCAATTCAAGATACTTCTTTGGGGGTTCAACAGATTCACGCAGAGTTGCAGAATCTTTTCGTAGAGTTCCAAAGTCTGAAGAAAGATAGAGCGTCTCGGCCAGAGGTGCACGAAGAAGTTTGGTGTCTGAAATGTAAGAGTCAAGGGCATGATAAATATCATTTCCCTGTCTTCGCAAATTATGTTGCAGGAGGAGGACCAATGCCTCTAAGGCCAAAATCTCAAGCAGGGCCAAGTATAGGGCCCGCGCTGTGGTGTGCTATCTATCAAGTAGCTAGAAAACATGTAATAGACAACTGTCACTTGTTGCAGAAATTTTTGCAGACACCACAACAACTCTTCTGCAACTTCTTCAAATTAGTGGGCCATGATGAGCGTAATTGTCATAGCTATGAGCTGATGATGGAAAGAACGCTTGCGTATTGAATGCAGACATAGAGTCTACCTTTGGATTAAGGCGACTGGGGAGCATAGAGGATATCATGGGTGCGGATGAGGCCAAGGCGAAGGAGGGCCTAGTAGAGGTCAGGGACAAGTCATTTGCTACAATTGTGAAGTGCCAGGACATTATGCACGGGAGTGTACAATTCTGGCACACCTGTCATGCCGATACTATACTCAGTTTGATCACGAAATAGAAGACAACCCTGTAGTGATAACTAAAATGTAGGAGAAGAAGGCGTAGCCTCAGCAACCTACCTAGAACCTGCAAATGATGAGGGTTGAACCTCGCGAAGAAGATCCTAATGTGAATATTGTGCTACGAAGTGGAATGATGACTGGAAGAGATAAAGGAAAGCAATCTGAAGAAGGTGAGTGGGTCCACAAGGCTCCAGAAAAAGTGGTTGGGTTTGAATTGCAGCGTGCTAAAGAAACGTTCATGGAAGCAAAGAAAAGCTTCAATGAGGCCTCTACCTCAAGAAGTCAGGATCAACTATTAGAAGAAATGGACCCCTCCATGCTTAGTATGTTCTTGGAGACCTATATGAAGCTTATACGCGATAGCAAGGATGTGAAAGGATTACAGGAGTTGATAAATAAATGTGTCGGTAAAGAAAATGCTCCTAAAGGACCTTGCTTAGTCAGAAAAATTGGTAAGCATTAGGCAAGAACAGGGAATGAGGTGAGGCTCGCTGCGCAAATAGGAGAGTATGAAATGGACCAAGTTATTCTAGATCTTGGGTTAGATGTGAATGTTTTGCCTAAACAGACATGGGAGAGAATGGGGAGACCTGTGCTACAGTGGTCTCTGATTCAATTGAGGATGATAAATCAACAAAAGATTATGCCCATGGAAAGATTGCAGGGAGTGAGAGTAGATATTGAAGGTGCGAGCGTGTTGGCTGATTTTGAAGTGATAGAGGTTGTGGATGTAAACAACCCATACCTCGCACACCTTCAGATCGATTGGGATATTAACATGAATGGGGTAATCAATTTGAAGAAGCGGACGATGTCATTTGAAAGGAAATCACTCTGTGTAGTAGTACCTTTGGACCCTGCAGAACAATTATGCTATACTGAATCGATTCGCAATATGAAAAAAGCGACAATGATTTGGACCAAATCTATAAAATAACAGTGCAAGATCAATATTGTGTTAACCTGACAGCTGATGGCCACATTTCATGGGACCATGAAAGTTCCTGTACATTAGATTCAGATGAGGAGCTGGAGCAATGGTAGAATTGGTTGCATGAAGTATCTACGTTGCGCTGTAACATGATGACTAAGTCGTTGTGCTGTGTATCATCGGAGGTAAGGATTTTTCCTTATTATGATGGTCTAACTGACGCAGATAAATTTTTGGATGCATTTGAAAGGGAAGTTCCTGAGAAGCATCACTTCCAAGCCTTGGCTTTGGTAATGCATGCTACGCTCGCAAGATAGTGGGGTACACACAAAGACAATTTTGATGGATGGTGTGAATACATAAGAATGATGAGATTACAGTTTGGTCACCCAAAGGTTTGGCTAACCGACAAATATGATGGAAGAAGTGATTCGTGCAATCATTTAGTAGAATGGACTGATGTTTATGGAGCGGAGCCACAACTTGAGTGGGTAAATTTATTCTGTCATACTTTGGATGTAATACTAATAAATTTGTACCTAAAAACAGAGCTCCCCCACAGCTCTGAAGAGTGGGACGTTTTGAGACGGGGATTTTTTATGACATTTAACTTGAGGATGGATTCGAATGCATCGATGAAGCATTGAAGGAGGTCAAGGCAACAATCTTCATAATACCATAGGACCCCTTGGATTTGATTTAACCAGATTGGACCACCCAGCTATGCCATGAGCTGGAATGCTACAATGTCACTGCTGAAGAAGAAGACGAGGATCCAAGGAACATTAATATCCTAGAGGTAGAAGGTCATCACAAAGTTGAGGGACCACAAATAAAGAATCTAGATATCACCGTGCCACTAAAGACTAGACATATGAATATTGGCACAGAAGCAGAGCTAAAGTTTGCGAAGATTGGGGACTATTGGTATGATGTCATAGTAGATAAGGCCGCTGAGTTACTTCGCGAGTGTTAGGCTTTGTTCCCTACAAATTTCTCAGACTTGAAAGGAATCATAGGGGACTTATGCATCATGAATATTACCTTGAAGCTGAATGCGAACCCGATTAAGCAAAGGTCTTATCACCTTAACCCCAAGTATAAATAAAAGGTCTGCTTGGAGTTAGATAAGATGCTTGCAATAGGTATTATTGAACCAGTGGAGGAATCTGATTGGGTGAGTCCAATGGTAGTTCAGGAAAAGAAGTAAAATGATGAAATTAGAATTTGTGTAGATCTCAGGAAGCTCAACAATGCCTGTGTTCATGATCATTTCCCAACTCCATTCACAAATGAGGTATTGGACGATGTTGGAGGAGAGGAAGCATATTCGTTCACTGATGAGTTCTCTGGGTACCATCAGATCAAGATCATGCCAGAAGACAGGAGTAAGATGACCTTTGTGACTGAGTGGGGATGCTTTCAGTATACGTTAATGTCTTTTGGGCTCAAAAATGCATCGACGATCTTCTTGGTGTTCAAAGAGTTCATTCAAAAATTATTGGAGGTATTCTTTGATGATTGGACAATGATCTGAAATCACCCCTAGGTGACCTCAGGAGATTAATGAAGGTATTAGAAACTCATGTGCTGGTGTGTGTGTGTCTATGTTATCATAGGCAACGGATCGATAAGATTGCAAAATACACAGACACTTGAAACAGTAAGAGATCATAGTAAGCAAAACATAACACAACAAAAATTAATAAGGAGTTCACCCAATCCTCCTCGGCTACATCTCCTGGTCCAATCTTCAGTGGTGGCCCTTTTATTATGTCTTTAAAATAGAGTCTTACAATAGGGAGCTCACTTTGAGTCTCACTTGACAGAGGATGATCAGTAGGGTGGCACTTGGAATGCCCAAGTCCTTAGAGTTCACAGACTCCCCTTACTAAATTTCGACCTCAATTGGTCTCTGTCTACTCAATGCTACCCTTACTCTGATGGTCAGCTCGGCTTCTCTATTCTCTGCAACTCTGCCTCTCTTTTTGTATCTCTCGACCTTCGACTTCTTCACTGCTTCACTACCTCGCTCTCTGCCCGGTCTCTGTCAGCTTGTAGCTTTAAAGCCAGTTCTTTCCCCCGACTATTCATTTCTGCTTCCCAACTCTCTGGATTGCCTGCCTTTGTCCGTTGGGACTCCTCTGCCCTGTGTCATCATCACTATGTAACGCTTCGCAGAGAGGTGGCCACCTGTCTCTTTGCGAACTAATTGTCAATTCTTCTTGAACAGTCGTTTTTTTCCATTATTTCCTACATGTCTGTGAAACAGATTCTTCTGTCGACTCATTGGTCAAATCAGGATTCAAATATTATGTGTCGCAGTTTATTTCTCCCTCAAGTCTTGTCATCCATCGGGTTGAACCTCTGCCGTTGATCTAGAGCCCCCCAGATCCTACGATCTTCGCTCATATCACATGGTTGAGTTGCTCGACCGTTACTCTGCGATGTAAGCAATTTTTCTCTCTCATCCACTGGAAATGTGTCACTAAGTGTATGACATCACTTGGTCCTCGTCGAAACCCACTTACTACTCGAAATGCCTCCGATATTCTGCTGGTTTTGAGCGCAGGACCCGCCTTGTCGGTTTTAGCGCTTTCCCACGGTTTTCTGGTTTCCCTTGTGATCGAGCGCTCGGGGCTTTTCCTCTTCAAGGGGTTTTGCCCAGTGATACACAATTAGTGCAGAAACAACCTCCATTTCTGGATCTGAGCTTCCCAATTGCCATTTTTGTGCTATGCTCAGTCTCCATGGGCCAACTATCAGCGCGCTTTGACCAAAGGTCCTTGTTGTTCCGTGCTGGCTGCAAATTGCCATTATTCAGAGGTTATTTCTGATAGTTATAAGATTTCTTGAAGTCTATCATTCATCTTTAACAATCATAGAACTGTTTGAGGATCCAATTCGGATCACGACCTTCCCACTGAAAAAACTTTTGGACCACCAAAAGTTGGTTTTCAAGCATTGATTAAGTGAGGATACAACTTCCTCATCTGTCCAATCTATATCCATTTTTCATTGCTTGGCTTTAAACCCCTAAGCCCAATTCTGAGGTACTCAACATCTCCCCTGTGCATCATTCTCACCTTCCTGTCCAGAATTGCGTCTTCCTGCAATTCATTAAGATATTCAGGTAACAGGTCATCAATAGAAGGCAATTGACTCTACTCTTCAGGATCTTCAATTAACGAAGGTTCAAATAGTCTCAAGTTGTCTGCATTGACAACTGAGTAGATGTGCATATAAGCTGGAAAATCAAGGTGAACAACATTCTCACCAATTTTCTCAAGGATCTTGAAAGGTCCATACCTTATTGGTTTTAACTTTTTACCTTCACCTTGCATCCTGTCTTTGCTGATATACAACCAGACTTGATCACCAACTTGGAAACTATGCTCCATCCGATGCTTGTCATACCTTGCCTTGTATTTGGCCTGGCTCTTTTCTAGTTATTCCTGTACTGCCTAATGGATCTCTTGAATTTGTTCAATGAACCTAGTTGCGTTGTGCACATCGTTGTGTCCCTCAACTGTTGTGTGCTTACCAAAGACAAAATCCAAGGGAGACCTTGTTGTGAAACTAAAATAGGTCTCAAAAGGAGATCTCTGTATGGAAGAATGTTTGGCTCAGTAGTAAGCATGTTGCACATAACACAAATGTTCATCCCAAAGCTTAGGATGCTTGCTGCAATATCCCCTGAGCAACTGGATCACTGTCCTGTTGACTACTTTTCTCTGGCCATTGGTTTGTGGATGAAAAGCTATTCTTTTCTTCAGTTTGATGTCCATCAGTTCCCATAGACCTGACCAGAAATTCCCCACAAATCGGGTGTCTCGATCAGATATAATGGAAGTGGGTAATCCAAAATGAACCCATACATGCTGAAAGAATAAGTTTGTAGTTTGTTCAGCTGTAATCTATTTATTACAAGGTATCAAAATACACATTTTGCTAAACCTATCCACAACAACATACAGATAATCATGACCTTTCCTAGATTTAGGCAGTCCTCTAACAAAGTCCTGGAAACACTTTCCCAAGGATGAGAAGAACTGGCAATGGAGTGTACAAGCCTAGTTTCCTATTGCTTGCTTTTAGCACACATAGTACACCCTCTTACATATCTAGAAACTGTCTCATTCATTTTTGGCCAATAACAAAATCTTTGCAGCTGTACAACTGTTTTACTTACCCCAAAGTGACTGATATTAGAGAAGTGTGCGCCTCTCGTATTATCTTTACTCTTTCAGTTTGTGGAATGCATAGCTTCCCACAATGATACAAGAGTTGGTCCTTAATGTGATAATCCAATTCTTCTACTCGTTTGCCTTGACTTAAAGTTGTATATACATATTTAAAGTCTATATCTTGAGCATATTGTTCAATATAGCTCTCATGTAATACAGAATTATGCTTAAGTATAGTAGATGCATTTATAATGGGTCTAGATAACATATCTACAACTTTATTATGTATGCCCTTTTTATATCTGATGACTAAATAACACTGTTGTAGGAACCCCATCCACCTATAGTGTCTTGATTGCTGCAACTTAGTTTGGGAGTGTAGATATTGAAGTGGTTGATGATTAGTATGTATAACTGTTTCTTTGTCCATTAAGTAATGTTTCCACTTTTTCACACTCTGTACTAATGCATACAATTCCTTATCATATGTGGGATATTTAACTACCGTAGAGTTAAACGTCTCAGAATGATAACATATGGGTTTACCATGTTGTATCAAAATTGCTCCCATGGCATAGTCACTGGCATCCGTTTGGATCTCAAATGGTCTTTGAAGATCGGGTAGTGCTAGTACATGTGCTATACTAATCTTTTCTTTCAAGGTGTCAAAGGCTTTCTGTAGTTTGCCTCCCCACTGAAACACCTTGTTCAATCCTATTAAAGCATGTAAGGGAGCTGCAATTAAGGAAAAGTTATAGATGAACTTTCTCCAGTATTGTGTTGCTCCTAAGAAGCTTCTTACTTCTATAGCAGATTTGGACTTACGCCAGTTTACAATGACTGCAGCCTTAGAGGTATCTATCTTCAATTCACCACCACCTACTATATGTCCCAAATAATTCAAAGATGTTTTTCCAAATTCACATTTTGAGAGTTTAACATAAAAGAATTCAGACTTCTGTGATCCATAATCTTGTTTGTCAGAATAATTTCGGCAAAATCACATAACAAATCATTTGTCGATGCGTTTCGAACCAACCAGTGTGGTTCATCGTCAGGACAAGTTGAAGATCCGATCTAAGCAATGAGTTAAATAGGGACAGCAGGCCATTCCAACAACTAAATTTGACTGAGTAACGGTTAAACAAGACCTCTAACAGCTAGGTATGACAAGGTCCAAGGTGAGGGACCTAAATTTTATCTAATTATTCTATTTATTTCTTTATTCATTATTATTATAATATATATATATTATTTGCATTATATTATTTGTTAATGTTAATATTGTTAGAGAATTTTTCGGCGAAATCACATAAAGAATCATTTGTCGACGTGTTTCGAACCAACCAGTGTGGTTCATCGTCAGGACAAGTTGAAGAACCGATCCAGCTTAGCTTGTTAAATAGTCTAGGCAGAGACTCCAACGGCTAGATTGCTAACGGCTAATTCTGACCTTGCTATATTTTTATTATTATTATACCTAGAAATTCGTTAAATTAGGTAAAATATATAATTAAATTACTCTTACTAGCTCGAAATCCCTTTGTTTATTAACTAAATATAGTAGTTTATTAATAAATGTATATATATATATACACATAACGAACCAATAAAATAATAATATCGGTTCATCTATATATTTATTTAATAAATATTTTTATTTATCATTTATATAATCTATACTAATATAATTTAATAATTTATATTTATTAAATAATCTATATTTATTTAATAATTTATTTTCTAATATCATTATTCCAATTATAATATTTAAAAATACCCAGGTCATTAGGTAAATCAATCATTACATCTAATGGTTCAAAATTTATTTATCTAATATATATAAAATCTAGGTAAGAAAGGGTAAAACTAAATTAATTCCATATAATATTGGATAGTTAAGTCTAAAAATAGAATATATTCAACCGTTTATAATATATAACCTATTTAAAATAAACTAAATCTATAGAAATAATGACTAGATAGTTATAGTGGATGGTAAATTATCTCTTTCCTTTTAATTGTTTAATAACCATTATATATATATTATAGTTATAATATATATATAATAACAGTATGAATTCAAATAATCTTAGAGTATAGCTTTAAGAGATAATTTATTTAGACTAATATATTAATTTTATTATAGATATAATAACCTTATAATAGTCTATTATAGATAATATCATTAGGTTATGTTTATAGAAATCATATATATATATAATATATGTTATATATATAATATATATTAAATTGAAACCAAGAAATAAAAAATATTTATTAAATTATTTTTTGATATTATTATTCCAAAAGATAATTCTAATAAGGTTCGAAATTACTTTAATAAAGATCATATTAATAGCCAATAAGACTAAAATATAAAGCAATTAAGATGATAGAAGGGATCAAACTCTATAATTCAAATACTATTAGGAAGTTAAGATTTATGGAGGAGTATATAAATAATGTTTAAAGTTAATTATATAATAAAAATCATAATAACCTACAGGGAAAAAGGACCAACCCCAGAATCAAACTGAAAAGGAAACCCCGAGACCTTATAAATAAGGGATAGAGGAGGCTAGGAAGATAGGGCTGAGACCCAACAACTGCTAATCTTCTAGCCATCATCCCTATTAAGATTCTTTGGCCTTTTTTCAATCTCCAAGCCCTCTCTAAATTTGCGATGGTGAAACTGTGCAACTTTAGCAATGACTTGAGCCTCTTCAATACAGACATGATGCTTAGTCTTTCCGGCATGTTCAGCCAGGGCTGAGGACTTGGCCCTCCCATGCCTTAAGTCAGCCGAATGCTCGCTAATCCTTTGTTTGATAGAATGACCCATGTCACCAATATATGGTGTCCCACAGGAGCAAGGAATGACATAGACGCCCTTCATGTCTTTAGGATCAATAAGATCCTTTACAGACTTGAGGGAGCCACGGATAGTATTGAGAGGCCTAAAAGTTGCGGGCACATCATACTTCCTCAAAATCCAGTAATCACCAGAGTCATCTAGATTGTTTTCATTAGAATCATCCAAGTTGTTCTTGGGCAATTTCTCAAAATAATGCTCACACTAGATTCCAATATCTTTGATAGATATCATATACAATAATTTGAGTTCTGATAGATAAAAATTACAATAATTTTAGTTCTTACCACAACATGAATATGGATTTGTTATCTTGCTATCTATGCCTTCATAATAAATTTGAAATGTTTTTAGAGAGAAAATAAATTCAAAGAACAAATAGTTTGACCAAGTAATCTTTTATCAATTACATGATATAAAAGTCCTAACTATCTAAAAGTTGTTTCGAAATTCAGTCTAGTTGCTTTGTTATTCTAAAAGGCTTGGAGTCTTCTTTGATTTAGATTAAAAAATAATAATACTAACTCTGCGTTTTCAGATTATGACAAATCTAGATGCACCTACTCCTAGCTACCCTATCGCCCAACATAAACTTGCTAGCTTTTTGGGAGAAAAGATTTGGCTTTGTTATGTTGCAATTATTTTATTTTAAAATAAAAATTGATATTAAAAAAAACTAATATTTTATTAAAAAATACATTTAATTTTTTCAAACAAATAAAAAAATTTTTACACACACAACATATTGCGTCATAAAGAACAAAAGTGTGTTAGGATTTATTTTCCTTCTTAGTACAGTGATCTAAAAGAACTTTGTCCTTCCATATGTTTGTTGAACACTGGAAGTGTGATTCATTTCTACTCAAATATTATAAGGTGTTATTAATATAATAACAATAATAACTTAATAATACAAATAAATTTTATATTACCATATAGGTATACATATATATAAAAACCCAAAACATAAAATTAAATAATAAAAAAATTAATTTGGTGGATAGGTTTCATATAGATATATGACAATCAACTACCCTGTATTTAGAATCTTAAGATTTATATGAGCACACGCATTTAACCTAAATATTGGCCAGCTAGACATATAGCCCCCAACATGAATATATTAGTAATAATATCTACGTGGCGCTTCAAACGTTCGTGATGCCTTATAAAAAAAATTAGCAGGACGAGTGTGTCGCGCCTCTGGATTACAGGTATGTCGCTCTACTTATGTCATGTCCTCTGCTGCAAGCTTGAGGTTTCTCCTAAACACATGGTCCCCAATGTTCCCACATGAATGTGGTATCCATATTATGCACGTGGCCCTTCATACTTTTGTCCTGCCTTACAAAAATGTTGCCCTACTGTGTTGTACCAGAGTAAAAAAATCACCAATAAAACGATTAATCACTTTCAAGCATGGTTTCCTTTTCTAGTTACTAAGTTTTCAGGACTTGAAAAATATAATTTTTCTAATTTCACATGTTTTTTTCTTTCTGGTTACCTTTATATCTTTTATCTATTTTTGTTCGGAAGGTTGACTAATGTGAGCTATAAAATTTGCAGTAATATTATCTATTTGATTAACTTATTAATCTTGTATTAAAAAGGCCTGCTATGCTAGTGAATTAAGCAGTTAGTTAAATTAATCTATTATGTTACCAATAGGATTGAATTTGAGTAAATTGTTCAATTAGCGAATTTCTCCAATACCGGTGAATTTAGTAATTATGGTTTTCTTTCTTGAATTTGGTAATTTTTGTCTTCAAAAAATCAGAATTTTGGAGTGTGGAAATAGTTTTTTTTTTTTAATGGTGGAAATGGATTCAACACCATCAAGAACCCTTGGGCACCCAAAATCTTTAAGTTTGACAGATGTAACCTAGATTTTCGAAAATTTCTACCAGATTTTTGATATAATCTTGCAAAAATTTCCATTATTAAATTGTTTAGAGATTTTTCTTTGGAATATATTGATTTTTATGAGCAAAGTGGTGAAGAAAATCTTATCACTATACAAAGTTAAATAAGAGCTAGACAGATAAAACTAACCAGCAAAGACAAAAAAGAAAATAAACCCTTCTCAAATAATTAATTAAAAGAAAAAAATATAGCCTTTCCTAAATAATTAATAGAAATAAGACATCAAGTCAAAAGTAAAATAATAATTAAAATATTAAAATATTAAATAATAATAAATGACATAATTAATATATTAAATAAATGAAAAAAAACATAATTAATAATAGTATGAATTATAGTATTAGTATTAAAAGAAAGGGACATAATTAATTGGGGAATTAATATTAAAAATCACTATACAAATTTAGAAAAAAGAGTGGGAATTCATTTTAGACTATTTTTTTTTTAAGTAATCATGGAACTGGATTCAGAGTAGAAAATTATTCACTTCTAAATTTATTTCATGCATCAATTTCGCTTAATTTCGTTTTGTTTCAAAGTTATTTGTTTAATTAATTTTTTTTGCTTTAGAGTTCTGTCTAATAAATTTCTTCCCATCGTTTATATAGCAAAGATTAGAACAAATTCTCATGAGCTCCATAGTGAAACTGGCCGCTGGGTAGTTCCTAGAACGCCATGGATAGAAAGGATCTGCCATATGTGTGAGAATAGGAGCATTGAGGATGAAAACCACTTCCTCTTAGAGTGCCCTGCATACAACCACATTAGATCTCAATTTCACAACCTTTGGTACAATACTGACCTTCCTAGCCTTTTACAATGCCAAAATTATAGTGAACTCGGGAGGCTTCTCTCCAAGCTTTTTGAGCATAGGAATAAAATTTTAAATCGAAATAAATAATTTGTCTTTAGGTCCAATAGATCATTATTTGGTCTCAGCGGATGTTAACCATTATCATCATCATCATATAATTGATTTCTTTTATAAGAATTTTTAATATTAATTCTCACTATTAATTATGCTTATTTCTTTTATTGCTATACCGTTATTAATAATATTAGGTTGATCTTTTTAACTAATTTAAACCATTTGTTATTATTCTTATTTATTGTTTTAATTATTTTTTAACTTTCACTTGATTTTTATGTGTTATTTCTATTAATTATTTTGTCTACCCATTATATTTTTGACTTTTATTTAATTAATTATCTAAAGATTATTCAGTTCTTTGACTTTACTCTGAGCTCTATCCATCCTCTAGGATTTAATCTTGTAACTTCATCACATTTCTTCAATCACTTTGTACTGATAATGATAATGAATTACAATAGTTGAGTTAGCCATTTGATCAGAAACGCATCTATAGAAACTGCGAACTCAATATTCGTCCGTCCCGGTATTTAAAAACTGTACAAGGCCATGACGTCACATGTTTCTATAGCTGTTCTTCAAGATGAACTGGACCAGCAACAATAACGTTGCACCTGAAGCAGTTAGTGATGGCTATTAATATTGCTGGTCCCCACTTCCTCTTTTCATCAATAATTACCACTGCCACTCGCAATTGCAGTGGACACGACGTGGGCGTTCTTGTTGTTGTCATTGTCGGGAGAATTCGATTGAGATGTCTGCACAATATAAAAACGTTAAAGTTGGAATGTCAGGTTTTGGATCTGCACGGGGCAGCAGATTCTTAATATGGATAGAATTCCCTGGGTTAAAGAAGGATCGTTTTAGAAATTTTGGTGAAAATAATGGAAATCTTTTACGAGATTTGATAAAGTCCAGTGGAAATTTTGAGAAATTTAATTTAAGTGTTATTTTTCGAGACTTTTTTAACTCACTTTTGATAATACTGAATCTATTTCTACCATAAATTCAAATACTCTTACTGTCTTTAAAAAAAATTAAAGATGTTTTGAGTTCCCACAAATTTACAAGCTAGGTAGACAACGCCCCGTTCAGTTTACCAGGTTTCTGACCATTGAATTTCAGTTTACCAGGTTTTTGACCATTGAATTTCAATGGAATGGGGATTTTCTGCGCACACGTATTAATACTTTATTGTATTCATACACGGAAAATCATTTTGCATGTGGGTGTGTGAGAGATGATAATATTAATGGCGGAGTAAAGATTTAGTTGCATACCCCATACCTGTGTAGCGAAAGAACCGACTTATCCATGTGCTACCACAAGAATTAAATACAAAAAGTATGATCATTGTTCTTTCTTCATACTGCTGTCTCCTAATTGGATAATCCTCCCCCGCCTTCTCGGGATCGTCTTTCAGCACAAAAACTTCCAAAATGGGTCCCTGCTATTCGGATGTGGCAGGTGCTTTTGCAGGTGATTTTACAGATCAACGACTTATACGTTCTACGCTCTCAAGTCGATAAAACCTCTTTTTCGTTGGTTCAAGCTTTAGCAAATTATGATTTTTTATAAAGCTTCAAGCAATTCATATTGGTACCCAACTATGAATGAAGAATAACTTTATTATTAGCAAATGATACTTAAAATCTGGTTCAAAACATGCTTAAAAATTTATGAATGGTATAAAAAGGCATTAAATTCTATATGAAGGTTTAAGGAGGTGACATAGCTTGTTGAGTTTGTCAACAAAAATAGGTTGTTATTTTAAGTATGTTGGAGAAAACCACCAAAAAATGAGTATATAGCATGTATGCAACTATAATTTTTTGTTTTATAAATCTTACATGTTTTTTCATTGATGGTATTTCATAGTAGTTATTATAATAACTTGGTTTGAAATGTTATGCCATGATCAACTTAATGATTATTTCTACAAAACAATAATACCTCTAATAGAAAACCTACATGCATAATAATCACTCAATCAACTTAACTTGGGTTATTTTCTCAACACTTAGTAGTGGAGATAGGGAAGTGAAGAAGAATCTCTATGATTACTTTGTAAATATTGAGAAATTGAGGATGATGTGCATGTGAATATACAATGTCTTAAGTAGGAAAAATACTTAAAGGCACTAAATTCAACACGAATATTTATGAAGGTGACATAGCTTATTGAGTTTAACAAAAATAGGTTGTTATATTAAGGATGTTGTACAACACCACCAAAAAATGAGTATATAGTATGCATGCAAATGTAATTTTTTTGTATTTTTTTGTCCCATAGATCTTACATGATCTTTCATGGACGTAAACCAAAAATTTATATTTTATTATAATAAAATTTAGTAAGAGATGCAAAAGAAAAATAAGCATTAAGGAATAAGACAATGCAATGCATTGAAGCTATATTATTAATATATTACATGTAAACTTTGACATTCAAATTAAGGAGAATTTGAGGTCTAATATGAAATATCGAAGGAAAAAGTAAAATAAGAGATGGATTTTCAAAAGAATGTTATGGAAAAATTTCCAACCTGACTTCTTCGAAGCATGTTTTAAGAGCAATTAGGAACACTAAATCCTTCATATTATATATCTAACATTATAGTGAAATAAGGTTTGAAATTTCTACCACAAGTACATTGAAATCTCTTCTCTTTCTTTTCCATATTTCATAGACTAAAACATTAGAAATATAGTTATAATGAAAATACCAAGATTACATGCCTGAAGTAGATTTTATGAGGGTTCAACAAGCCAACTTCCTTAGGCCATATCTCAAAAAATATAGTGAACTGAAGTATAAATTTTTAATCATAGGTACATAAAGATATTCTATCTCTATCATCCAAGTTACATGTTCCGAAAAATCCTATAACAAAAGTTATGGCAAAAATTCCAAGCTGACCTATTTTATTAACATTCAAGAAGGCTAACCTCCTTAGCCCATATATTTGAAATTATAGCAAAAAAATGTATTAAATATCAACCATAGGTACCTAAATATGTTTTATCTATATCCTCCAAGTTTCACATTCTAAAAAATCCTAAAAGAAAATTTATAGCAAAAGTTCCAAGATGATTTGTTGAACCCATAAATCACATTATTTCCTGCACCTTTAGACTCCAAAAATCACGGCAAAAAAATATTCCTTGGCTCCTCTTATGACCTGAAGTCTCTTCTTGCTTGGAATACCTTAAAATTTTCTCATATGCCCTTTATTTATAGTGTTTGTATGTTCATTTATGGGGCTAACTTGTAAACTTGGTTGGGTAAGCCTGCTTGTACATTGGTTGGCTCATCTTGACAAAATATTTCATATCTACTCATTCCTATGAGAGTTCCATATACTATTGGAAAGGAATTGAAATTAACTTTCCAACCATATATCCTATGTTCGCATTTGAACTAGATAATTGGAGTAAAAATTCCTTCAAAGATAGTGCATCCAAATGGGGTATCAAAAGTCCAAAGAACAACATTTCCAACAATCTTCATTTTCCATCTTTATCTTGGACGTAAGTAGTTTCCCCCTATCTTTGACATAAATGACAATGATATTTCCAACAATAACATATTTTTATTTCGAGACCTAATTTCTTATATTTAAATTCCTCTAATCTCTTTGTCACATGCTATAAAATCACTCAAATGTTGACATGTTGGTCACCATAAATACAAGTGACTGGCTATTTAATTCTAACCAATTGAGAAAATAATGAAAAAATCATACACATATACTAAATGCCATGTATAATATATATTTATAAGTATATTAATATCGTATTGATATATGAAACAATAGGTTTTTTGATAGCTTTATTACACTTTCATTATCAATATTGAGTGGAGTTCAATTTATTGGTAGAAAACCCAAATTTATAAGCACCTATTGTAATAATGTTATTTTACATGATACAAAATATATTATAGAATATATTTTTTTCAGACATGATACTGACATCCTCAAGAGAAAATATCTTTGCATAAAAGGCATATACTTTGTCCATTTATGTTAGGTTCTCATCATCTAGTAGTGGCAATAGGATGATAGAAAAATATAAAAAAGAAGAGTTTATATCTTACTGTGGAAACAATAAGAAATTATGGATGATGTGCATGTAATGATACATTATTATATTCTTTAATAAGTAGGATAATAACACTCAATTTAGCTTGAAGTTTTGGGTCATGAATACAACTTGTCAAGTTTCCAACAAAAAAATGTTCTTTTATATAATGGATATTTTGCAAGTATATTGCAGGTAGAGGCATTGTTGAGATAAAGGACATCAAAGCTACAGGTTCAAAATTTGTAATTATTTTCCCCATGAATCATAAATATTATTTCATGGATGTAGATAAATTTTTTGGGTATGTGTTATATTCCTTGCATGACTACCAGCACACATCATAAATTTTGTCGACTATAGTGGGGGTGTCAAAAGGGGGAAAATCCCCCCTTATGGAGGGGTTTTAGAGAAATGTCCTCAAAATATTTTTTTGGAGGTATAATTCTATGTATATTTGTGGAGGTTCCATCACATGGTTTTCACTAGTAGTGGTTTTGTGGTGAGTGTCGGTTTAGCCCATGGTTTTGTAATTCTAGTTAAGGAACTATAACTTTATTATAATCTAGGGTAAATAATTTGGTGGTATATATATATATATATATTCCTATAATATGATATATATATATATATATATATATATATATATATATATAATATATATATATAATTATATATATATTATATATATATATATATAATATATATATATATATATATATATATATATATAATATATATAATTATATAATATTATATATATATCAAATACTAAAAGAATATATGTTATAAAAAATATTTCTAGTTTTCTTGGTTTGGGTTTCCAAGGCAAAATATCTATGTTAGTGTGTGTTCTATTGTAGTGGTTATAACCACCTTCCAAAATTTTTCCTTAGTTTTGTTTTGGAGCCTCCTTATCAACCATCCTTAGGAGCATGTCTTTCCTTCTCTTTTTTTGTTGAAGCAAGAGTCAGTTCTTCTATGCAATTGTAAAATTGCATAAATTACAACAATCCCAAAGGAGATGTGGGCCATAGAGTTAACTAGCCACACAAAGCCTTGGGCGCCGAGCCAAAGGCTCAAAATCTGGGCTAACGGCCCTCAAAACATAACTATGAGACCTTCAAAATACAATCATTCGTTGAGACCATTCGATCCCCCTTCAGAGATCTGACGGACGAGGCTCTATATCAAAATGAAAACATGCAAACTCTTTAATTCTTGAATTTGACGTGATGAGGAAATAGAGACCGTAATAAAAATATTTTGGGTCTGCCTGGGGAGATAACCCTCAAGCATGTAGTCCATCCGAAATCCACTGATCCCAACCTTGATGTGAAACAAGCACGAAAAATAACACTGCACCTGGACCCGAAGTCAAATAAAGCCATAATTTAAGCTAAGTTCGGGTCCAACAGGCATGGTAACTTCCTTGCAAGTTGCCATGCGAAATCCCTAGGATTGCTTCACATCTACCTAACTGCTAGCACATTAAATAATCACCCGAAAAAGCTAATTCAAAGGTGATATTCTTTAGAGAATTTAGTTTTCATGAAAATACTTGTCATTTAAATTGACTCTTGCCTGATAACTTTGGGGATGAAGAGTTTTGGGTACAAATTCCCACCCAAAGACCAGATATCCATGCACTGCTTCACCATAAAGGATCACAATTCCCCTGTATCCTTTAGTCAACATCCTTCTAGTTTCCCCTACTTTGATAGAGCTCCCTATCCGCGCTCGCCTATCTGAGACACTCTTCCCTCAATATTCCTTGGGGGGTCTCTATCCAGTCATAAATTTTATTGCTCTTAGCACAGAGCATGCCTTCATTAGCTAATATGTCTGCTATGTTTTTGGTTGTTTAGTGCACATGAGTAAAAATAAGGGTTCTCATGTTCTGCAAGTGGAATTGAATATGTTGATACACTTCCAAAAGCCGCCAATGTCTCGAGACTTTATATGGAGTAGAGCCATAGCAAATTTTCTTGACCGAATTAATAATCAATTTGGAATCAGCTTCAATTATGGTATTATGGAGATTTGAGTCCCTTAAGATTTCTAGACATTGCTCAAGGGCCATAAGCTCTGCCATATTGTTACTGGCTTTTCCCAAATGACTATGAAAGATGTTTTTTATGAAACCCTTTTCATCTCTTATTACTCCTCCATACCCTGCCATACCCGGGTTTCCTTTTGAGGCCCCATCTA
>APFE030515402.1:3196-16135 GCA_000404065.3 Pinus taeda
CATTTGTATCATCCAAGAATTGTTCATTTATGTAATGTAAAGGATGTTGCCCCCTCGAAGAGGCTGAATTCTAAGGTGTTGATCTATCTTTTCTATCTTTTCTTGAGCTGGTTTCATAACAAAATAATTTGGACTAAAGATTTTCCCATCGAATATGGAAGTCTAGGTAGTGAACTCAAGTGCTAGAGTGGCAGGTTTGGCACACGAGGTGCCTGTGCAGATTAAAGACTGGCAAGGTTAGTTGGACTTCATGGTGATGGAGATGAACAATTTATATAATAGGATCATGGTCGTGGTTGATCGATTTCCAAGTATGTTGTCTTTGTTCCAACAAAGATACATTTTGGAGCCAAGAAGACTACAAAGTTGTTCTTCAAGAACATAGTGAAGTACTGGGGAATACCACTGAGCATTGAGTCAGACTGACATCCACGATTTACAGGCAGATTTTGGACCACGTTGTTCAAGCTAGTCGGGATAGATTTGTTGATGAGTTCGAGTTACCATACACAATCAAATGGATAAACTGAGAGGATCAACACACTATTGGAGGACTAGTTGAGACATTATGTGACAATTGATCAGAAGAATTAACCAGAACTCTTGGATGTAGCTCAGTTCAGCTACAACATACAGAAGATTTCTATGACAGGGTATAGTCCATTTGAGTTAGTGAATGGATAGATGCCAATCACACTAGATACCATAGTGATGGGAAGTATTTTCACGAATCCTCATGCGAAGAAGTTCATGAAGTCTTGGGATGAGACCTTGGAGTTAGCACAGATGTGCTTTCATGAAGCTGCAAGGAGAATGAACAAATGGGTAGATAAGGATTGATAGGATGCACACTTCAGTGTGGGAGATATGATGTTCCTTAGGATTACCAGAGATCAGTTTCAGCCACCTAAAGGGAATATGAGATCGTTGATGAGGAAGTATGAGGGACCATTCTGGGTTAAGAAGTGAGTGGGGGAGGTTGCCTATGAGTTGGAACTTTCGCACCATATACATATGAAACATCTTGTTTTCCATATCAATCATTTGTAGGAATGTCAACTTGATGTAGAACATCCAAACAGAGTGGAGCCATCTAGGGGAACAACACTGATTGTCGATAGGACAAACCTTGTGATGGAGAAGATTTTGAATCTTCGGACAACAAGAATTGGGAGTCACATAAGATGAGAATTTCTTGTTAGATGGAAGGATGCACTAGAGGAGGATAGATAGGAAATGGAGCACTCACTTTAGAGATGGAAGCAAAATATTGACGATAGGAAGCTACAGAGGATAGGAAAATGGCCAAGGACGGCAGTGACATTAGGTGGGGGAGAATGTAATGCCCATAGGTTATTGTGGCATTTGGGTAGCATGGGTACGCCCATCGAGCACATTTAAATGAAGGAAATAAGATGTGAGCGATGAGTGATTGGTTGGGGAACGGTGAGCTGGGAGGTGAGTCGGTGAGTGGGCACACACACAATGAAAGTGGCCATCTAGCGAGAGAAAACAAAAAGTCAAAACCAAAATACGACTAAGTGTAAACTGCATGTTATAGGCAGGTGGGCAGTCCTGGGTGTGGGCACCGCTACCCCGAGTTGATAGTGGAAAACATGGATGGTTGGTCAGCTTCCCTCATGGCCTAAGCCCCCACCCAAAATAGTTGGCACTTGTATATATTGGTAGATATGGAGTGTGGAAACAAAAGCAAAGGAGTGTGAGCATCCGCAATACTTAGCTCTGCGGTGGGGAAGTCTTGGCAAGGCAGATGAGCCCACACAATGGCAAGCTAAACGCAGGCTTCAGTGGAATGATTGTAGGTAGGGTAACACAAGGTGTCCACACCTGCCAAGTGTGGAAAGCTTTGTGGTTGGCAATAGGGCGAGCCAGGGAGAGGTCACCCACTGGTTGGACAATCAATTAAAGGTGTAGTTGGGGTGACTAATGGAGCGAGCGCCCACCGAATGAAGGGTCGACATGACAGAAGGATGAAATAGGTGAAGCCACATGATGAAGGGTATGAGTAGAATGTAGGCAATGTCCAAGGTGGGAGCAAGGTGTTCCGGTGAGGGTGAACATTGCAGCGGCCGGAGGCTAAGCTACACGATAGCTTAATGTTGGAAATTTGTATAAAGCCGATTGAAGGTTTTCTCCTGGTGAATGTTTACTTAATTTTATTCTGCACATTAAATGTTTTATATGGTTAATGAAGTGAAAGTTAGGCATAGTTCGGGAAGCATGAGTTGACGAGATGAGCTCGGGTGCAGGTGCCCGGTGGAAGGAACGACGGGTGAGGATGAACGAGAGAATCAACGAATTGTGAACCGACAAGCATTTGGCATGGAGAGGTGTGCCGATGGGCGAGTCGTGCAGGAACTCCCGACATGACAACATGGTCGATTATTGGTGGTGAACGGAGCTGTAGCGGGAGTTGGGTGAGCGTGCCCGGCCGCAGTGAAACACGAACAAAGTAAACATGCAGTTGGTGGGTGAGTGGGTTAACGAGCTCGGATACGGGTAAACGTTGAATGGTTTGCGCAGTTGTGATGGGTGCACCAAAATGAAGGTCGAGTTATGGAACAAGGCATTGGTGAATGGTGGGCCATGCACGGGTGAATGATGACGGGAGACATGATGAAACGATGAACGAGAGACATTGTTTAGTGGCTGGGCAAGGTTGCATGATAGGTGCAAGAAGGTGAATTTGTATATGTGTAAAGGTGAAACTTGGGGTTTCCCTCAGTTGTAAGCTTATATGTGAATTCTTAATATTAACATTATTGATACGTGTAGACTCATAATTATAGGGAGTTGCCCCTCCCATTATATTCCACACTACACTTGAATGTTATTGATCTTAATATGATTAATGATGAAAGTTTCCACTATGTTAACGAAAGATATGCTTAGCTATTGAAAATAAATGGTGAAATGGGTAAACAGTGAATGGTTTGGACGGTCGCAGTGGGTGCACCCAAACGAAGGTCAAGTTGTGCGACAAAGGCATTGGTGAATGGTGGGCCGTGCACGGGTGAACGACGATGGGTGGCAGGAAGAAATGACGAATGGGTGACTTTTCCCAGTGGCTGGGGAAGGCTAGACAATGACTACAGGAAGGTGAATTTGTATAACTGTATAGGTGAAACTCGGGGTTTCCCTCGATTGTAAGATTATATGTGAATTCTAAATATTAACATTATTGATATGGGTAGACTCATAATTACAAGCAGTTGCCCCTCCCATGATATTCCATTCTGCACTCAAATGTTAATGGTATGATGAAATTTTCCATTGTGATAATAAAAGATATGGTTAGCTGTTGAAAATAAAACTAAGTATAGAAAGTAGGCGTAGTTCGCAATCATTAGTATTGTTAAAAAGAAAATGGTCAGTGGTCTTGCACCTCCAATAGTATGGTTGGAAGAGTACCGCTAGTGTAGGGCCATGACAAGTGGTATCCTAGCATATAAGCTTACAACTAAGGGAAACCCCAAGTTTCACCTTTACACTTATAGAAATTCACCTTCCTACACCTATCATGTAGCCTTGACCAGCCATGGGGAAAAGTCACCCATTCGTCGTTTCATCATGTCGCCCATCGTCGTTCACCCCTGCATGGCCCGCAGTTCTTTGATGACTTGTCGTACAACTCGACATCTGTTCAGGTGCACCCACTGTGACCGCCCAAACCTTTCATCATTTACCCATGCCCAAGCTCGTTCACCAACTCGCTCGCCAACAACATGTTCACCTCATTCATGTTTCATCGCACCTGGGCTCGATCACCTAGCTCACCCTTCAACCACGTTCACCACTAATTAACCATGTTGTTGTGTTGGCCATGCTTGCATGACTCGCCTTTCAACACACCTCCGCACGCCTGAGGCCTCACTAGTTCACCATTCACAGACTCCCATTCAACCTCACCTAGCATTTCTCCAAACGTCATGTGCTCGCACATGAGGTGGCCTTTCCTGGCTCTCCCTACCATCGTCTACTCACACTCGCTGATTGTGCAACCGTTCCACCAAAATTCATCATGTGCGCCCACCAGCGCTGCCCAGCCTGTGCTCCAAATGATCATCTGAACAACTCATTCAATTGTGCCCTGCAGTTTGCACACACCACCATGGAACACAACTTCGACCTATAGATTGTGTGCTTCGGCCCCATGTCTGCTTGCACGTCTGCTTTGAGTTTCAGACCACTAGCTTGAACCTCACACTCCCTTTGTTTGTACGCTTGCTTGTTCACCTTAGATAAATTGTTTGTCTCCTCTCGATCGCCATGTTCTTATACACTTCACCACCATGGTTCTCTACATCGGCTTGCCCAACCGACCACCCATTTTTCCCATCATTTAATATTTCTCCATGTCAGCTCATCGGTTGGGCACCCCCACTCAGGACTACCTCACCTGATAAACTGCCATCTATCAACAGAGCCATTTTTACATGTGGCCTCACATTTTCCTCCACATGGCTACTTTTCCTGCTTGGCTCGCCCATGCTCCTATGTCATGCACCCTCGCCAAAACTGTCGGTAGCTCCAGGGCGTTACATCCTCCCCCACTCGAAGTCATTGTCGCCCTTGATAATATTCCATCCCAGCAACCATCATCACCAAGATATCATCCACACAACTTTGTATATGGGTAATCTAGATGTCCACTAATCAACCTACTCCACACCATAGATATGCCACTATTCTACAAGGAATCATGTGTTGCTATCCCTCATGTCATTCATTAGTTGCGTAGCTAATCCAACCATGCATCGCCTCCATAAGAGCTCATGCCCCACGTTGTCATGACTCTGCCCTACATGTTATTTTCCAACCTGTGTCCCCGATCTGTGGCTCCATTTTCTGTGTTTGCCCCAACTTAGTGTCTTGGCCCAAGAGTATGTCTACACCTTGCCAAATTTCAGTCTTCCCCAAGTTAGCTCACCCTCATGCTCACATGAACACTTGGAAACTTGCTTGAATTATTTTTTCCACCATTCCAATGCTTTACTTATATGGTGGTTGACCCATCATTTGGGGCATCGACTCACTAAGCCGACCCACCGTTTCATCCAACTCACCCCAACTTCATGTCGACCCATGGTGTGGGAAACCATGTGTGGGACCGCCGCGACATATAAACTTTCCACCACCCAACACTTAGTCATTTTCAGAAGATGACTTCCCATCACATGTTTCCTTCTTTCGGTCGGCTTGTTGCACCATTCACATGTGCCCTCAACTCACCGTTCAACCACCCAGCTCGTCGCTCACTCATCATATGCTCGTGACCCGTTAGTTAAACGCACCCAACCAGCATGCCTGACTCATGGTATTGAAATACTCCCCCACTCTAAATGGTTGCCTTCCTCAAGAACACCATCATACGACATCACAAAGTGTCGCTAGTTCCAACATCCAATGATGCCCATGTTGCCTACCTCTGCTTTGCCATCACACAAACCATAAAGGCTCATGTCTCCATGAATCAGAAAGTCTCCTCAATCCATGATCATCAACCACATCATTCGCAATCCCCACATGTTGCTCCCACTGTGGGAGGCTGGTCCCTCCAATTCAAGCTACATGCTTACAGAAACATATCGTGTCGACCTCATCATGTATCTCCATCATGTGAACTACTACCATGATACTCAAACACAATGCTAACATATTTCTGTACACTTCCAGACCCCATGATTTGAACTAGTTAGGTAGTTATTCCAACTGTCACACTCAAACATTGAGAACCCACATCCTCATTCCATCATCAGTCATTTCTCAGACTCTTGTCATAACATCAACTCAATCAAAAATCCATCTCCATCTAAATAAGCCATGCCTAGGTCCATAAAATAAACTCCATCTCATCTGCAACATGTTGTCCATGATGTTTGGTGTCAATGTGCTGCATGAAATCAGCCACATCTATCCCAACATCATCATCCATATGTGTAAGATCCATCTCCTCAAAATGAAGAGACCCTCTCATCAAACCTGACTCTCGATATGCCACATCTAGGTCGATGAACCAACCTCCATCATATCTACAATGTGCCATCTCTCAAGTCTGCAAAGGAAACAAGTATACACCTATCTCATCTCCCATGTGCTGCCCATGATCATAGACGAATCAACTCCCATGTATCAAAAGTGGTTAAGTCTCCGCTTAACCTAGGCCCAAGTATTTCCAGTGAGGCATCATCGTCATTGCAGCTCATTCACTCCAAAGTGTCTCATAATGATACTCCACAACATGTCACTCTCTCAAGCACACCCATACATGTATTCAAAAGTATGCACCCCATACTGAATCAAACTCCTTGACCTTAGCTCCTCAATGCATCAGATCCTCCAAGTCGACCATAATATGAAGTCCCAAAATGCCGCAACCTCATGTCATCAAGAGTTCAATGAGTCATCTCCAACCAACATCCCAATAAGCATACATGTCTCGTCCAAAATATCTCTGTAAGATGCCTCAGCTTTCCATGTAGTAGGAGTGATCCATAGTTTTCTCACAAATCCAACCAAGTCCATGGCCTTGTTGTACAAGAGTGCACAACATCTCCATTGGCTCACAAGTAAAACATCTCCATGTCACACCAACAAATCCACCTACACAACATCTCTGCTTTGGCACTCCTCATTGGATGCCCATAAGTGATACCTATACAAGTGCTCCTACATAATGTCCCTACATAAGACCACCATGCTTCATGTCTCCAAATCAATGTCCATGACTCAAGTTTCCCATGTTGGCCAACTAAGTAGACCCGTCACAATGATCGGTCATCCTCATCCAAGTCTCTTACATCACATGAGTCTCTTACACCATGGATCTACCAATGAAGGTTACACCAAGACTCCTCTTAGTCTCGGCCATGAGAAGTCCACCCAAGTTTCATCAAACTCAAGTGTGTGCCCTACTCCAATCTATCCATGTCTTATGTCGGGCACTTAGCCAATTTCTCCATATGGATAAAGCATGACTCATTCCTCTGCAATGATCATCATGTTCCTCCCTTGTCACAGGAATTTTCACCTTCTATCATAAGGTCACAAACAACCCCAACAAGCTCTGCAATAGTCAATGGTCCTTTCCTCTCCATACAAGGCTCATCGTAGACATCCATGGTAAGATCTCCCATCGAATTGGCAAACTGATTTTGCCCTTCCCTACATATGGCCCATCTACCAAAATCTCAAATGAAACCGCACCAATGTCTGTAAGCTGCATGATCCTATTCCAACTTGATCAATTTCAAGTTCATCCTCTACCATTTTCATGCTTGCAACTTCCTCAAACATCACAGCTTCCTCCTCTTTGTCATTGCAATCTGCATCTACAACCTACTCCATTGCCCAACCAAGTCGAAGAAGTTTGTCTTTAACATTTCTTTCCAAGACTTCAAGTTCTCCTCTTTCATCAACTTCAACCTACATAATGTTAGCAAGAGCCTCCCTTGACATTCTTCCAAACCTACCATGTCTTGTTGTTTAGCTTGGCCTAAGCACGATGTTGCACCTTCTGCAAATCTGAATCACCTGTCACAAATGTCAAGTATTTAACTTTCTTTATCACGTATAAGTACCTCTAATACCAACTGCCACACCCCTACACTGGTGGCACTCTTCCAACTGCACTATAGGAGGTGCAGCACCACCGACCACTTTCTTTTTAATAATACTTGTGATCGTGGACTATGCCTACTTTCTATACTTAGTTTATTTTTCAACTTTCCTATGTATATATTCATTGACACAATGGAAAATTTCTTACATCATTCATCTTTATTATCTTTTACACATAGATGCACAATAGATAATAAACTGGGATGGGAAACTCCCTAAAATATGAGTCTACCCGATAGTATAATACTTCACAAAATATTCAGTTTTACAGTCTTTGCACGAAACCCCAAGTTTCCTTGGTACAATATGATTCAAATTGTATCCTAAAACACTCTCTAAGTTTTTATATCTCTTTAAAATTCATGCCAAAATTTGAAAGACTTAGAAAGCTCAAGCTTTTAAGAAATACCCTCAGAATAGTTGTAAGTTGTGAGAAGTGCAAAGCAATGAGGACCCTCAGTCAAGTGTGTAGACCATTGGCCCATGGTAATGCACGCTGCCATGAAACAAAAAAATGAGAGGTCTTTTTGAGAAACACGGGAAGTTTCTAAGATGTGATTAGTGATCGCATATCGTCGGGAAAACCCCTAAGAGACAAAAAATCCCCAACCGATGCGAACCTGAAATGTCAAAAAACGTAGGGAATTTTCCTATTCGTCAGATGCGGGTCCCATGCAAAAACCAGTAGGATATCAGAAGGGCTTCGAGCGATAAGTTGTTTCAACCATGTCCTGACCGATGCCATACACTAGGTGCCACACATCTGACAGAAGAGAGAGATGATTGCTCATATCAGATAGGTAAACGTTATGCAACTTACCCGCCCTATATGGACAAAGACCATAGGATATGGAGGCTCCAGATTGATGGTGGACATACAATCCGACGTATGATTGGATTCAACGAGGTAAACATAACGAGTTGTATAAATTTTGAAGTTTGGCATGAATGATGGTTTGGCAAAAGAATCGTGTTTATGGGAAATTTAGGAGTTAAGTGGAAATAACGACCATTCAAACATTTCCAAGAGAACTAACACTTAGTTCATTATGAAACAGGTGGCCACCTCCCTATGAAGTGTTACACAGTGATGATGATGCAGAGTAGGTGAATTCAAATGGATAGAGGTTGAAGAACTAGAATGTCGGGAAGCAGAAATGAACAGTCAGAAAGAAGATTGGCTTTAAAGCCACAAACTGACAGAGACAATGTAAGTAGCTAGAAAGTAGTGAGAAAAGTGAGTAGAAATCTAACAGTAGAGAACAAAGAAAGTAAGTAGAGCTGACCTGCAGAGCAAAGGTAGCATCGAGACAGAGCCAAAGAGAGTTAGAGAGTCTATGTATGCCAGAGAAGGCTTGAGAGGTTCAAGTGAACTTCTCGGCATAGGCCTATCATGTATGAGTCTCAGATTGGGTTCATACTACTGTCACTAGCAGAGGTCAAGTTTCAGTAAGGAGATTTCATGTACTTCAGTCATACTAACTTACATCTATTGAGTGAGACTCAAATTGAGCTTAATGTTGTAAAAACTCTGCTTTGAAAACATAATAGAGAGGTCACCACTAAAATCTAGACCAGGAGACGTAGCCCAGGAGCATTGGGTGAACTCCTTATTAAACTTGTTGTATTTACATGTTTTCCTATTGTGTTTTCTCTAACTGCTTCAATGTCTGTGTATTTCATAATCTTATCGATTTGTTGCATAAAGTAACATAGGCACATCCACGCACATGAGTTTCTAATACCTTTAATTATTTGTCCTGGATAAATTCCAGGTCAAGTGGTATCCGAGCTCTAGGTTATTCAGGTTAGACAAGCTTGTACTGGATTTTGTTGTCAAATGCTAACTAGATTAAAGGTTAAATTAGGAGAAGAAGAATTGGTTGAAGCTAACCCTGAAATTGGAAGAGTCTACCCTAAGAGGAAAATGTCAAAAGAAAACCCCTTGGAATCAGACTCCTAGTTCATGGATGGTTTCATGACCATGAAAGCCATGGTAGAAGAAATGTATAGAAAATTTAAGAAAGGTAGAGAAGAAGGTTCAACAAACTCGAAATGAGATAAAGGAGCAGAAGAATCTCTCCTCCATGACCACTCTAAAGGCAAAGGCAAAGAAGAAAAACTTCCCACACCTCCTAGTAGCCTTGAAAATAAAAAGAAAACATCCCTCATTAAATTAGATGTTAAATTTTATTTGAATATACATGATGTAGATTTGTAGGTAGAGAAGCTGGATAATTGAATTTCCCAAAAAACGTTGTTTAGGGCCTCAAAATGACTCCAAAAGTTTAGGACCCGAAAAACTGCTAAAAATATTAAATTGTGCTATAATTAAGGAAACTGAAAAACTGAAAGAGATAGTTGTGGGGGTCCAAGTGGGATAGGTTGGTGGCCACCAACATCCACCTGGATCATCGAGGAGTGGTAATTCCAGCCAATGCATTACAAGATATGGTCAGATTCATTTCTTCTTTATCTAGGCTTTGTTCCTGGAGTATATCCTCTTCTTTTCACCTTTCTTGCTCCTTTTCTTCTTCCTCTTCACAATCTATGTAGAATAATTTTTTCTGAGCACACTTATGACCTTTAGCGTATTTTCTATCACAACTGTAAAAAAGCCCTTTTTCTCTTTTCTATTCCAATTGTTGTGGTGTCAACCTTATAGGTTGTGGAAGACTAGGGGCACAGCATTTCCATCTTTATAGTTGTGAATGATATGCTTCCTGGTTGCCATAATTTTGCTTTCCATCTTTCTTGCTAACCTAAATTCCTTCTCTAATGAATCAGGTTCCCAAAGGTGAACATCATGTTGGATATTATCCTTTAAAGTACCTATGAACACATCAATCCTATGCTCCTCTGGAATATCTTTTACCCATATGTTCAATTTTTGGAACTCCTCAATGTGCTCAATTGAACCCTTTTGTTTGAGACTTATCAATTTGCTAAAAAAGGTGTTGCCTTTTGTATCCTTATAATGTGTTGTCAATTCTTCCGTAAAACTTGCCCAAGTCATAATTTGTTTATGAGAGCAAAGCCATTGATAGCATACAAACTGATTTGGTTCCAAATATAAAGTTGCAATATGTACCTTTTGTGTGATTTTCACATTATTGAGATCGAAAAATTTCTCCATCTATAATATCCATGGTGCAGGATCCTTGCCATCAAACATCCTCATATCGATTTTTGGAATATGGTGGGTCTTCGATCCAACATTAGAGTCTATGAAATCATGACTAACGTTTCTTTTGTTCTTATCATGAGTTTTCTTTACTACCCTTTCACCATTAGTAAGCATTTCTTGTAGAAAATTTGTTAAATGTGTCTTCAAATCTTACATGTCTCCCTTCAAATTATCCATGCCTGTCTTCAAATTTGTCCTCAAATCTATCTTCAAATTGTCCATCTTAGCTTCCGTGTCATTCATCTTAGCTTCCACATCATTCATCTTAGCTTCTATGCCTTTCTTTAAACAATCCATCTTAGCTACTATGCCTTTATTTAAACCATCCATCTTAGATTCTACATCTTTCTTTAAACAATCCATCTTAGATTCTGTTAATTTTTGTGCAAGTGACACTTGTTGCACTTGGTCTCGTAATTTTGATATATCATGTTGCATTTCTTCCTCTTCTTCATGAGTCATGCTAGAGATTTTAGGTTGCTTAATAGGTGTTTGCATTCTTTCCTCGAGGCATCAATTACCGATAATAATGCTTTACTATGCCCTTTGAATTCCTTCAAACTATTTTTTCAAACCAAGCTTATGAGAAAAAAAAAAAAACTACACACCTTTTTTCACTTTGTAGGAGCTTGATATTGCATATGATGTATCTCTGCAATTTCGGGCCATCTAGTTCTGAAATTGTGATCTGTAGTAGCCCTCTACATCCTCTTTCCAATGCCACAATTTTGATCCAAATTGGATTCTCCAAGAAAGAGTTATGAGAAATCTCCCACAGTGACCTGATCATAGACTAGTTCAGTAGAGCGAACTTGTATGACGTACCACGCGTCATTGTTTCGACCTTTGGCTCTGAAAAATATGTACAAGAAACTACAGTCTGTCCTCTTTCTATACCTTCTTATGAAATTTCAATCTGATGCTCAGACATAAAGTTATGACAATTTTCCCCAGGTCACCTGTTTGGAATGCAATTCAGGAGTTTGCAAAAAGACCAAATTCCTTAGATCATATCTCCGCAAGTATAGCGCGAAAAGTTCTGAAATTTAGACCCGAGGTTCAGAGCGATTTCTTCTCAAATGGTTTTTTTTTTAGCTTCCGAAATGTTGCAGAAAAAAAGTTATAGTGAAAATTCCACGATGACCTATTTGGAGCAGTGAAACCCTAGAATCCAAAGCTCTGATACCAAATGTTATGAAACCAGCTCAAGAAAAAGATAGAAAAGATAAGATCAACCACTTAGAATTCAAACCTCTTCAAGGGAAAAACCCTCCTTACATTAACATAAATTGAACAATTCTTGGATGATTCAAATGACAATAAACCTCCTTTCTATATATAAGGAAGTCTAAGGAAAGTCTACAATATAACCCAGCTTGACCTACATAATATAAAGCCACAAAAATAACAATAGAGGGATTCTATGGGGCACAGTAATAAAAATATGGGGACAATAGGGGCACAACAATATTAATAAGGGATACAACTAGAATAGTAATGGGGTAATCACTAGTATTCTAGGGACCTATCAAGTTACTACAAGGTTGAGTATGGAATGAGATTGTTGTAGGGGAAAATATGAGGTTTGTGATCAAATGGTGAAGAATCTTGAAATTCCAACACGTGGGTTTTGTTTTGAGAAACC
This sequence comes from Pinus taeda, assembly GCA_000404065.3. NCBI lineage: Eukaryota > Viridiplantae > Streptophyta > Pinopsida > Pinales > Pinaceae > Pinus > Pinus taeda. Next base: position 15,670 of record APFE030515402.1, read on the forward strand.
TCTTTCATATAACCCAGAAACCGTTTGGCAAAATTGATTACCATAAAGGAGCTATGGTCATGGGATATTCCGACATGGTTTTAAGTACAAAATTTCGGATTTGCCTATTTCCGGCCACAACTATGGTTTGTATAAAAATCTTATGCTCAACGAGGAGTTGGTTTCATTGTTTTTTTTTATGTTGAGATTGGGACCATGCTAATGTTAGTGCTTGGTTTGAAATAGTTAAGCCATGAAAACCAAGAATGTTCTCGCAATCAAATTGCAAATTCTAAGATTAGTTTTAGTTTTCTGAGTTTACCATGTAAATGAATTCATTACTATTTTATGTATAACGATATTTCCTATAAAGGACAACATAGGAATAAGTTAGAGGGGATGGGAATTATCAGTTGTTGAATGCAAAGATTTGAGCTAATGTAGACCCTTCTTTATTTTAATCAAAGTCCTCGGTTCTAATGATTTA
>APFE030515402.1:23354-50548 GCA_000404065.3 Pinus taeda
TATATACATAGAGAGAGATAAAGGCAGAGAGACAGAGAAAGAGAGAGAGAGGTCTTTAGGGGCGTGAGATAGAGAGACAAATAAGGAGAGATGGAGGGAGGTATAGATATAGATGGGAGGGGGGAGATAGAAGAATAGAAACATAGATAAAGGGATGGAGACGTGGAGAGAGAGACACAGGGCAGAGAGGGAATGGAAGAGAGAGAACGAGAGAGGAAGAGAGATAGACAAAAAATGGAAGGTGGAGAAAGCGGGAAGAAGAGAGAGAGACCCATAGAGACAAATACACACATAGAAGTTGGATCTAGAAAGTCATGAATATTCTAGTTTTTCATTAAAATAGATGTATTGATTTTAGTATAGTTGTTGATTTCTAATCTTATTTTAATTCTTGCATTAGATGCATTGATTTCAGTGTAGGTGTTGATTTTTAATCCTATATAAACATTACACTAGATGCATTTATTCTAGTGTATATGTTAATTTCTACTCCTATTTGATTAGTTTGACTAGATGCATTGCTTCAATCTAGATATTGATTTCTAATCATATTTGATCGCTTGTACTAGATGCATTGATTTTAGTGTAGATGTTGAGTTCTAATCCTATTTAATACCTTACACTAGATGTATTGATTTCACTCCACATGTTTATTTCTACTCTTATTTGATTTCTTGCACTCAACGCACTAGTTTTAGCGTAGATATTGATTTATAATCCTATATGATCGCTTGCACTAGATGCATTGATTTTAGCGTACATGTTGATTTTTGATTTGATGCAACTATATGTATGATGTACATTAATTTAAATGTAATTATATTAATATTGTGCGTTGATTTGAGTGTAAGAACACTCTTCCCTCTCCATTTATATCTCTAACTACCATTGTCTCTCCTTCATTATCTCTCTATCTCACCTCCGAATCATACACACGCTCTCTCTCCATGTCTATCTATCTATCTCCCTCTATTTTCCACAAGAGAGAGAGAGAGAGAGAAGGGTAAGATATAAAGAGCATGAAGAAGAGGGAGATATTGATATATAGATAGATATATACCGATTTCTAATCATATTTGATTGTTTGCAATTTATGCATTGATTTTAGTGTAGATGTTGATTATAATACTATTTCATTGTTTGCACTAGATGCATTCATTTCAGTGTAGATGTTTATTTATGATTTGATGTACGTTAATTTCAAAGTAACTAGATTAATAGTGTATTGATTTTGAGTCTAAGAACCTATCTTCCACCTCCATCTATATCTCTATCTTACATTGCCTCTCCTTTATCTCTCTACCTCACCCCCAAAATGTACATACTCTTTCTCTCTCCCTTTTCCACTCCCTCTCTCTCTTCCCCTTCTCTCTATCTATAACACTTATCTCTCCATATCTATATCTCTTCCTCCCTCCATGCCTTTCCTATATATTCTTCCATCTCTCCCCCCCTCCATAGATATCTCTGTCTCACCCCCAAAGCATAGAAACTCTCTCTCATTGTGTGCACATAAACATTATTCATGACCTAAGTTGACTTATTTGTTACAATAATTCAATTATAAATAGAATACATGAATTTTGATCCTAAATAAAATGTTCACTTACCCAAAATGTCTTCTTCTTAAAAATGCAAACTATTTGTAATTATCTACATTCTTATTACTCCCATTTCTTATCATTCAACATTGTTAATCACTTTGCATTCAAATGCGGTAATATAAAATAACTAATAGTTGTGACAATAACAATAGTAGAAGAAAATAGTTTCAAATTGGTCAGAGTGAAGATTGTTTGTAATTCAGTATATTCTTATTATTCCCATTTTCTATCGTTAAGCATTGTTACATTGTCACGTTTCAATTAAAAAATTTATTTCATCATTTTTCATCATTCAAGTTACTCATAGTCTCCCCAATCTCAAAAAACTAAGGTACCTAAGAAAATTTAAAGTTAAATTTACCAAATTAATATTAGACATATCTAGCATATTTAACATGATCAAAATAATTATATGTTCAACAAATTTTGTATGACTCCACACAACTGAAACCATACTAGATCCATCTTAACCCCAAATCTATTAAGCGTCGAGAGGGATCAAATATCCTGAGGTGCTAACCTTCCCTCATGTTTTGCACTCAAAAAAGAGGTTTGCACCTTGAGTGATTTAATCCCTCTAGACGCTTGATAGATTCAGAGTTCATATGGATCTAGTGTCGTTCATATTAGCATAATTATTTTTCCTCTATGTCATCATGAAGTAGACACATCAAGAAGTGGTGTATTATTCCATTTTGTAGCTCAATGCACCGGTAATGAAAGTGAAATAGGACTTTAATTTCATTGAACAAAGAATATCCTCAAGCATATATAAATACTTGAAGTATAAAAATACTATTGTTACTTAAGACATCATCAATTTTAGGATCTCTATTATATTGTTTCTTTAAATGCTCATTCTCAACATCAAATATTCAACCATTTTTATATGTACTTATTTTTGAATTTTGTGTTATGGTTTATTTCCTAAATGTTATGTAGGTTAGATTGCTTTTGATTAAAAATGAGAGTGTGCAACTCTTTTTTTTTATCGAGGATATGTATTCAAGAGTGTTTAATGGGATAGAGGAATTATTGCACTTTGAAATTTCTATGTGAATTGGTAGAATGAGAAAAGCAACACAAACTTGAAATTTAATAGCTTGTATATAACACTATTTTGTATTTTCAAAATAGCATTGAAAAGAAAAACATAAGCGGTGTTTATCATTATTTGTAAAGCTATGAATTTTACATAGGAAGTAAATATTAGCCACTAAACAATTGACATATCTACCCAATAAGAAGCACCAAAGGAACATTATATATGTTTGTAGTAGTAAATTAGATTGAACGTTCCTATTTGTTTCAAAAATACCTATGAAATGTTTCTCCATAAAATGCATACTATTTTTCCCATATAAATGACTTTTAAAATTCCTTTATGTAAATTTCCATGAAAATTCAAATTAAAAACATATCAATAACAAATATTTCATAAAAATATTCATACAATAGTTTATAAATATATGTCATGCCAATTAATTTATTTGAGTCAATAAGTGATCAAAAGTGTGATGTCACTTCAGTTAATGATTCGACTAAAATTAAATGTATATAGTTTTATCTTTTCAAGTGTGTTGCATTGAAAGAAAAATGAAAACTTTAATTATTAGTAATTTATTACTCATAAAATTGTTTTGTAACTCTGTTATTTTGTTTTATTGTTAGGATATTCCGACACATAGGAAATAGTTAAGTATAACTTGGTCTAGTGTAGAGTTAGGTAAAGTGTGTTTCTTTACTATGTACTTTTGTAACTTACAATCTCATGGTCAGGATATGTAGTGATCCGATGGTCCATTCTCTCCTCGGTATTACTGACACATGATCTGTGGCTTAACCCCCATTGGTCCATGATCTAAATTTAAAGAGCATGGAGGGTCATTTGTAGGGTAACCATTCATGAGATAATCTTATGTAAATTTTCATTCTTTTATTAATAAATTTCCTGAAATGGTCGTGTTGGTTGAGGCTGTGAACTGTTTACCTCTTTGAGGGTTTTAATGATGTCAAGAATATTGGTGTATTGATCTATTATCTGTTTGCTAGTGATGTCCTTTGGTGTTCTATCTGAGGAACTTTCCCTGTAAACTCCTACATGGTATCAAATCTATTTGACGGCTGCATCCATTGGTGATCCAAATCTGAAGCCCGTAGAACTGCATCCGACTGTCATTTCCTAGATCTATTGTTTGTGACTGCTTTCAGGCCGAGAGGACTACTCTATTGTGTTAGGAGCATCTGTTCGAGTGAGGAGCCCCTTTCGTTTGACGCGAAAGGGTTTCCAATAGCCCTAGCTACATCATTTTTAAGATATGGAGGTATAGAGTGCTTATTTGCAATTTTTAGTTATTTTCTCTCTATTTTTTTTTATTTATTTAGCTCTTTATTTTTTTTATTACCAGATTCACACCTTTCATTTCTGCATATTCTCTTTTCCCTGTGACTCTGTGCGATATGGGAAAATATGAAACAAAAAGGAAGCATTTTTCTCATGCATATGCTCTTTTCCATCGTGCCTTAGTGTGATCTCGGGAAATTAGAAACATTGAGGAAAATATTTAGTTTCCGAGTAAATCTGACTTCAAGCCATAAGGTTTGTTTTTTTCTGTATGTCTGTGTTGGGTTTCTTGTTTTTTGTTTTGTAGGCAAAAAGGATCTTTCTCAAGCAAGCACGCACCCCAAAGCTTGAGTGAGTAAAAAAAAAAAGAAACCCTTCCTCTTTTCTAAAAATTACTAACCTTTTAAACTAGCTCACTTGGTCCAAAGTTACTTTATGAGAATAGAGGTCTTGGGTTCAAGTACTTCTTTTTTGTTGAGTTACTTTTTTTCTTTTTCAAAAAGTACATGTAGCTTATGTCTTAAAGTTACTTTATGTAAAAGTGTTCTAACCCATTATAAAAAGTGATTCACTTATAATTCTAAAGTCTCTTTATCTTTTATTTAAGTTACAATTTAGTGGGTAGCTCATAAAGTACCATTGTAAAAGTGACTTTCACTTATTTATAAAAGTGAGTCACATAATTTTTTTTTAAAAGTGAGCTAATTAGGTTTATATTTGGAAATGGGAGGGGGGGGCGTTTAAATATAACGTTATCATTCATTTCCACACATTGACACGCTTTGTCTGCATCTTCAACGACTTTTATTCAAAAAGCCATAACTTCTTCATCCGAAAGTCATTTTCAGAGCTGCTTTTTTTAAATCAACCTATTTTTTTGAGATCTTTGAATTGAAACACTTATTTTCAGCATCTAAAGCTTCAGTTTCTTTTAGAATGGAAATTCCATGTGAATTTATTCTTGACAGCACCAATTACTTCCAATGGTGGTCCTACAATGTGGATTTACTTAGAAGTAAGGGTCTTTACAGAATAGCCTGACACCAAGAAACCAAACCTCAAGATGAAGATAAGGCAACCAAATGGGAAAATAGACATCCCTATCAACCCATGTAGGAATTTACAGGGTAAGTTCCTTAGACAAAACACAAAAGGACACCGCTCACAAACATATCACACATCAATACACTAGTATTCTTGACAGCAACAACTACTTCCAATGGTGGTCCTACATTAAGGATTCACTTAGAAGTAAATATATTTACATAATACCCTCAGGCCAAGAAACCAAACCTCAATAAGAAGATAAGGCAGCCAAATGGGAAAATATGCAAGACCAATAATGTGGGTTGATAGGGATGTCTATTTCTCCAGACCTTAGATTCCATATCACAGAACTTGATACTCCTAATGAAGCAATGCAATAGCTCACTAATATTTGGAATCAAAAATGAAACTAGAGCCCACCAACTCGAAAATCAATTGCTTACACTGGATCCATATAATTTTTCTTCCATTGAATATTTTTTGACCAAGTTCAAGACCCTTAGACTTCTCTTGGAAGGTGTTAAAGTCAAGAAAGAAGATGGTATCCTTATGTATTAAATCCTTAATAAGTTTGAACCAGCATACTCTATGTTTCTTTCCACCTTCCATTCTACTAGAGAAGCATTTACTTTTCAAGGACAATGTTGTGGAGGTAAGTCCCCTCTGTGGACAGAGGTGATCCCTACTAGCCCAAATGGCATCTATCAACAATCAAACAATGCTAAGATGCAGATTCCTAATTGCAAATAAAAGACCGATGATGAGGGCCTACCTGGATTCCAACACTAGCACTTGTAGAAGAGTCTTCGCTCTCGTTCCTTTGCTCTAGCAGGTCACAATCCCCATGATCCTCATGAACAGACACCTGCACATGCAAAGAATGACACAAATACAAGCATAAAATCCAATAGTTGCAACTATATATCAGTTAGAAAGGATATAACTCAAACATCATTACAAAGACAATAAGAGTGGAGCCATAATGATAGTCATCTATTACTATTGATAAACAAAGAAGAATACAACCATAGATCTGACGTCAAATCCTCCTTTGGCTTGGTGATCAACAGCACATGCCTTGCGAAGCTTGTTGGGAATGGGGAACAAGCCTCTCTCTCCTTGGCTACTTGGACAAGAATCTCCTCACTTTAGATTTAGCCTTATGGGAATGAAGAAGGCTTCTTGTAGCATGAGCTTAGCAATTCTCGGACTTTGGGACTTAGAATTTGGAACTTTGGAACTAGAACTACTAACTAGCCTGTCAAAGGCAAAAGGACAAGCTTTTATAGATAAAGTAGAAGGAGTTAGGATTTCCACAATATTCATGGGGTTCACTTTATGACTAAGAAGCTTCCATGAGAGGTGGAGAACTACTTCCCTTCTATGGATATTCGAAGCCCAACTGAACTAACTCAAGATGGACTCCGTTCATGAATAGGTTAGGAAGAACCTTCGTAAGTTTGTTTGTTAAAAACTTTACCCAACTAGGCTGGCATGAGTGAAACTCTGAGACAGAGCGCCAACTGGCGTGCTCTCTTTGGAGGATTTCCCCCATTGGCGCGAGTGATACATAGTGGAACAACGCCAATGGAAAAAGGGCTATTTTTATGGGTATTTTGCAGAAGGTGTCTTCAGGGCATATGAAGTACATAACCAAGGGGATACAATGAAAGTGTTTTAAGGTTATGTCACTTCTCCCGTTCCTCTACTCCGGCCGGTCAGAATACCCACGATCCTTGTGAACGGACACCTACACATGCAAAGAACGACACAAATACAAGCATAAAATCCAATAGATGAAACTATATATCAGTGAGAAAGGATATAACTCAAACATCATTACAAAGACAATAAGAGTGGAACCATAATGATAGTCGTCTATTACTATTGATAAACAATGAAGAATACAACCATGGTTCTGACGTCAAATCCTCCTTTGGCTGGGTGATCAGCAGCACATGCCTTGCAAATCTTGTTGGGAATGGGGAACAAGCCTCTCTCTCCTTGGTTACTTGGACAAGGATCTCCTCACTTTAGATTTAGCCTTATGGGAATGAAGAAGGTTTCTTGTAGCATGAGCTTAGCAATTCTCAGACTTCGGGACTTAGAATTTGGAACTTTGGAACTAGAACTACTAACTAGTCTGTCAAAGGAAAAATGACAAGCTTTTATAGATAAAGTAGAAGGAGTTAGGATTTCCACAATATTCATGGGGTTGGCTTTATCACTAAGAAGCTTCCATGAGAGGTGGAGAACTACTTCCCTTCTATGGAGATTCAAAGCGCAACAGAACTAACTCAAGATGGAATCAGTTCATAAATAGGTTAGGAAGAACCTTCGTAAGTTTGTTTGTTAAAAGCTTTACCCAACTAGGCTGGCACGAGTGCGACTCTGAGACAAAGTGCCAGCTAGAGCACCCTCTTTGGAGGATTTCCCCCCTTGGCGTGAGTGATACACAGTGGAACAAAACCAATGGAAAAAGGGCTATTTTTATGGGTATGTTGCAGAATGTGTCTTCAGGGCATATGAAGTACATACCCAAGGGTATACAATGCTAGTGTTTTCAGGTTATGTCACTTATCATAGGTCCCGGAATAAGTCCTCCAATGTGCGGGAGAAGGGGTAACAGGGACGGTGACAAATTACTGTGTAAAAGATGCCCCCTAAAGCATGAGGATCGAGAGGGAGAGGGGTGAAATGCTTTACAAGAACATGGCTGACTGAAAACACTGCTGCTGGAGAACCTGCATAAGAAGTACAACTGATATCTCAAGTACATGATGTATGTGGTATGGGCGCAGCCATCCATAGCAGAGTACATAAAAATCTAGATCCAAGGTATGGACGCAACCATCGAGTGAGGATCGATAAACAGACTCAGGCATGGTCGCATCCATCCAGTGAATGAGTCATGTAATGATCATAATAATCCACAAAATCGCAACCTGGATCTCAACAGACAAAATCTAGGGTCTTGTGCTCCATCTCGACCCGAACAAAGTACAAGGTCAAGCATGCGAATATGGGAGTCGAAGTCGAACATGTAAGACCATCATTTGATTACTAGTCAATGATGAAAATTGTTAACAAACGCGAGAGGTACTATCATTAATGACAATGGTCTGCAAGGTACTACAGGTACAATCTATGGCATGCGAATCATTGAGCCAGTGTTGAACACATGTAGAATCATTCGATCGGAGGCCAATAATGAAAACCTCATGTCGAAGACAAAGAACCTGCCATTGAGGCATGCAGGCTCCAAGGCACTTGAAGGGAGTCTCTAGGTCAACCTCCCAGATAATGAGTTGAAGTCGACAGGCAGTGACCTCGATCGAAGGTGGGCTAGAATGTTTCCCACATCATCGAAATGAGACAGAGAAGGATAAGATGTTTTGTGTGAGGCATCAGAGGGAGGTTGAGTATTCTGCAAATGTTAACTTCTCTTGAACATATTGGCGACACGATAGCGGACTTGGCAGTATTTGACATCAAATGATCAGGGGTCATGGTCACAGGGAAATGAGCAGATGAGAGGTCAAACAAGATAACCCAAACCCATGGAGGCAAGTGTAAAAACAAGATGAGATGTCCCCACCTAGACACGAATGCAGACAAGTGCCATGTTCAAGAGCGACATATTGTCGACACGACAATAATTGTGGTTCCATTTTCCCCACCATTTCTGGTGAGTACCTCGGTTATTTTTTGATGACAAGCTTGACAGGGATAGCATATGCTTGAAAGGCATCATTTCGACGGAATTCGATGTCATTAAGTTTTAACGAGTCTGACAAAGGAAGAACTCTGCGTCTTTTCATTTTAGAGAGTTTGAAAAGACAACGGAAAAGTAAACTCCAGGGGTGTCCTTTTTCGTAAATTTGTGTCTCTCAAGCCCAAAAAAGTGTAAAACAATGCTCGAAAGAACCGCTCGATCATTACGATCGAGGAGTAAATTTCATAAGTAGTGATTGTGATCTGAAAAAGTAAAAAAGCGATCAAAACCACGTCGCTTCGTAACCGTTAACGAACCTGAAACGACAAGGGTCCGACAATCTTTTTTTCTTTACACAGTCGGAAAAGGCTTTAAAGATGACCGCCTCTCATTTACATTTAACGAGTCGAGAGGAATAACTCGGCAATATTTTCATCTTTAAACGGTCAGAAAAGAGCTGAAAGCAGACCTCCATTTGTATTCTCTTTAACGAGTCAAAAAGGGAAAAAATACTCGGAAATATTTTCATATTTTACGAGTCAGAAAAGAGCTTGAAGTTGATTCGTCCTAGAGTAACGAGTGGTATAAAGGGTAGCAATTGGTTCCAATAATGGTGGAACTACTCAAAACATGTAATGGTCAAGAGGCTGGCTAACAAAACCACTCTTAACTACAGTCCCTCAGGAAAGGAAAATAAGAAAGTGAAAGCATATGATTGGCCAAAGAGATGGTGGTGATGGGATGAAAACAACCAAGGCTCATCTAACAGAATTTAGCGGATAAAGACAGCAATCACGAGATGTACATTGGGTGTGGGCTCATTTTTAACAAGATTGAACCATGGAGAACTCTGCTTGGATTCGGTTTCATGTTTACACAAGCTTGAAACGAAAAACTATGTTTGTTATAAGTTCCCATGCCCCCAGCATAATGATGCAAAATGAGGTACATGCCCCCCAAGCTTCATTGCATTCAACGAAGCGGATGGAATGAAGGTTCACTCTCGAGATCTTGGAAAGACTCGACCTGTATTTTACAAGATCTTAATCAAAAGACTCGATTTGGAAAGGGAGTTGTTTCATTTTTTAATGAGGTTGACAGAGTAAAAGAATTAAGATGGGTTGTAAGTGTTACAAAATTAATACTATGCCCGACCAAACCCAGTTTCATTTTTTAAGGAGCTTGACATAGGAAAGTGAACTATGCTCCGACTAGACCTAGTTTCATTTTTTAAGGGGCTTGACATAGGAAAGTGAACTATGTTTCGACCAGACCTAGTTTCATTTTTTAAGGAGCTTGACATAGGAAAGAGAACTATGCTCCGATCAGACCTAGTTTCATTTTTTAAGGAGCTTGATATAGGAATGCGAACTATGCTCCGAACGAACTTCATCATAACGAACAGGAAGTCATTGCTTCCAAGAGTGCCACTCCCGGTGGAAGGATAACATCTTGGAAGTTAGGTCCCAATGCCCCCAGGAAACTATGCACGATGACAACATCATTGGATACAGACACAAGATAAGTAGCCACGTAATTGACCCGCAGCGGGGCAGAGACAACTGGTGGATAAAAACTAGGAGGGGATGATAACTGTGTAGGAGGCACCGAGGGACTAAAGAATGATAATTGATCTATAGTCACGATCCTTCCGTTGTGTGGAAAGCAAACCACACGGAAAAGAGAAGAGACAAGGGCCCCCATGGCATAAACATAGTCACGACCAAGGAGAAGACTGAAATCTGAAGCACCTTGGGTAGCCAGCACATCTATATAGATGGTTTTGCCTTCCAAAGTAATAGGGAATTGCGGAAGGATCTCGAATGGTTGACTGGTGCCTCCATCAAATGTCATCAGATTCTGTGCGACCAGCACAAGCTGTGGGGAGCCCAAAGCTTTCCAAGTAGTGGAAGGCATAAGACTGAAAGATGCACCCTCATCCAAGACAGTGCCAGGTACTGCCGTATCATTGGCATGTACTGTAATCTAGAAAGGAACATGGGATGGAAGGCGGAAAGCAGTCAAATGACTCTAGTTGAAGGAAATGACTGAACCAACGGGTATAGGAGGGTCACTTTCAGACTCAGGAGAATCTGACAAGATGAGAAGAACATGAGCATGATGCTCTTCCGAAATAGAGTGATCAACAGGTGGCAAACCCAAGTTGACACTCTCTCCGACCAATGGTTGGTCTCAAACAGGCTTAGCACAGCCAGGTTCGGAAAGAGGAGGATGGACAAGAGAAGGATCTAAATCAATCTCTTTGTCGACAGGGAGAGGATCTGAAGAGAGCCTCTGATAACCAATGGGGAGTTTAGGTGAAGAAGTTGTAAGACTTTACAAAACAGTGGAAGCTTTATCCATGAGTGGATAAAGGTGAAGGAGATGATTTCCTTCACATAGCCTATAGGGGAATATAATCTTCCCGTTCTTCTTACCATTGCCAATTGATAGGGTAGCATTGCCATGAGCTCCAGAGGGAAATGAGGGGTAGGCCGGATCGTGAGACCATACTTCTAAGACCTTATGAAGGCCTGGACAATCACGAAGAAGATGGTCTCCCTTGCACAATTTACAAGGAAAGTTAACCTTCTATGGAAGAGCAGAAGGAGTTCCGACCTGAGCTGTACTTGGGGCAACAACTGCACTTTTAGCCTCTCCCTTAGGCAACTTCTTCTTCTTAGCCACCTGGTTACTTGAATCCAAACTTTGACCAGGCGAAGTAGACGATGAGGATCTAGAAACAGGCGAAGAAGGGGAGAGGTCCACCTTGGAATCAACATGATGTTGTTCGGGTGGAGGAACTGATTGACCAATAGGTGAGACATTAGGAACCACAGAGGTTGAGAAAAACCAAACAGGCAACCCAACAGTTAACCCAGGAAGGGACAACATTTCCATGTAAGGAGAACCAACATTCCCAAAAGGAGGAAAATGACCAGGATTCCCATCAGACGGGATTCCTGGGTTGGCGAACTCTGGAAAAGTTTCCATTAAAAATGGAAAATCACACACGGGGTTGAGAAAATTCATGACACACAATCAAATGGTCAACAAACAAAATCTAACAGGGTCAACAAACAAAATCTAACAAGGACATAACTTGACCTTTTCATCTTTAAAGAGTCGAGAAAAGGACAAATAAATGACTCTAGTCGCCTTCGAATGTTTAATGAGCCCGAAGTGACAAATGCTCAGATGAGCCTTTTCTTTTAGGGAGTCTAAAAAGGATCAAAAGTGACTACTCTGGAGAACTAGGAAAAAGGTTTACCAGACAATCCGTAAAACTTCATATAACCTAGTGGGGTCTCCCCATATACTCGACAGTACATGGAGCACAATTTCGTACTAGACCACTATTGAGTCACAAAAGGAGGAATCACCCAACCTTGAGTGGAAACAAAAGTGACGAGATTTAATGACGTCAGAGCACGTCTCTAGCCTAGACCTCTAAACAATGAGCGTTATGTTCCAATGCGTTGTTAGATTCATTCGGTTTATTTTAAAGTTGATCTTGTATTAGGTTTCAATTTTCAGGCCTTACCATATGTAATCTCTCAAAATTCCCTAAATGCAAACTATATGCCAAAATATGTCATTTCATTTGATGAATGCTAGTTACGAGAAGGTTTAAGAACTTTCACGCAAACGAAGTGATCACAAAACAACAAAGAAATTCCCTAATGCAGCTAATGCAAATTAACAAACTTTTCTTTAAGATCACTAATCACTAATCGAAATGAAAAGTTCTAATTCTCATTAACTAATACAAAGCAAAAGAGATTTTTCTTTTTGATGAAGGAAAAATGCACTAAACAACTTTGAGAAATGACAACAAAGAAATTTTATTCAATAAAAGTACATTCAGTTCCCTAAATCACGAACCAAACTTCCAAAGAACAAGAAAGATCCCAAAGACACCAATGAGCCGTGTAATCTAGGCTTAAAGTGAGACGCAATGGAATTCAAGTGAAGACAAAGCAAGTCACCCAAATAACGCAACAAAATGATTTAAAACCACCAAAAAAGTGCAAGGGAGCAATCAAAGAATCGAAGTGACCACTAGAAGATCAAAATACCTAAGGAAGGCTCGACACACAAAGCCACTAGATGCCCTAGGGCTAGAAATGTGAAATCGATGGAAGAAGCAAACACCCGAAGGGTAATGATCAAAGCCAGTCAAGTCACACTCCAACACACTTAAGTAGCCTAAAAAAGGTACCCAGAACAAAAACCAAGCTCAGAGGGCTCTCAGACAAGCAAACTTCAAAAGTTCCCACGCCTGGCGCGACTGTTAGGCTGCAACTAGTGCCTTTCAGGGATTGGCACGGGTTGTCAATTTGCAACTTGCGCCAACTGGTGCGACTGTAACACTATAAACAAGTGCCAACCAAGTTTGCTATGGAAAAGTAAAAATAAAAGAGCCAAAGCTAAGTCAACAGTACCCAGGTACACCAAGGGGCAAGAAGCAACACAGGGATTCAACCCAGAAAACTAAACAAGCAGGAGAAACCAAGAAACAAGGAAAGTTCCAAACCGTTTAGTTTGTAAACCAAACCAGAGATGGACTGAAGTGGTGTTGATCTACTTTGTTAAAGCAGAGAAACAGTGTTTCGAAGGCTATCAGGCTGTACTTCAGGCTCCGTCTAAAGTTTACAAATCAAACAACAAGACAAAAAAACAACAAGGCAAAAAGCCAACTCCCCAGTGGAGTCGCGAAATTGTTGTGGAGGTAAATCCCCTTTCCGAATAGAGGAGATACCTACTAGCCCAAATGGGGTCTAGCAACAATCAAACAATGCTAACACGCAGGTTCCTAATTGCAAATAAAAGACCGTTGATGAGGTCATACATGGATTCCAATGCTAGCACTTGTAGAAGGGTCATCGCTCCCATTCCTTTGCTCCGGCTGGTCACAATCCCCAGGATCCTCATGAACAGACACCTGCACATCCAAAGAACGGCACAAATACAAGCATAAAATCCAATAGATGCAACTATATATCAGTCAGAAAGGATATAACTCAAACATCATTAGAAAGACAATAATATTGGAACCATAATGATAGTCGTCTATTACTATTGATAAACAAAGAAGAATACAACCATAGTTCTAACGTCAAATCCTCCTTTGGCTTGGTGATCAGTAGCACATGCCTTGCAAAGCTTGTTGGGAATGGGAAACAAGCCTCTCTCTCATTGGTTACTTGGACAAGAATCTCCTCACTTTAGATTTAGCCTTATGGGAATGAAGAAGGCTTCTTGTAGCATGAGCTTAGCAATTCTCGGACTTTGGGACTTAGAATTTGGAACTTTGGAACTAGAACTACTAACTAGCCTGTTAAAGGGAAAAGGACAAGCTTTTATAGATAAAGGAGAAGGAGTTAGGATTTCCACAATATTCATGGGGTTGGCTTTATCACTAAGAAGCTTCCATGAGAAGTGGAGAACTACTTCCCTTCTATGGAGATTCGAAGCCCAACTGAACTAACTTAGGATATAATCAGTTCATGAATAGGTTAGGAAGAACCTTCGTAAGTTTGTTTGTTAAAAATTTTACCCAACAAGGCTAGCGCGACTGCGACTCTGAGACAGAGCGCTAGCTGGCGCGCCCTCTTTAGAGGATTTCCTCCATTGGCACGAGTGAGACACAGTGGAACAACACCAATGGAAAAAGGGCTATTTTTATGGGTATTTTGCAGAAGGTGTCTTGAGGGCATATGAAGTACATACCCAAGGGGATACAATGCAAGTGTTTTCTCGTTATGTCACTTCTCATAGGTCCTGGAATAAATCCTCCAATGTGCGGGAGAAGGGGTAACAGGGACTGTGACAAATTACTGTGTAACAGACAAGACTACAAGTCCCCCTCTTTTGATGCCTTTTGTGATTCCTTAATAAGAGAATAAGAAAAGCTCTTATATCTTGGTATTCTTAATCTTAGAAACTCTTTTAAGAAAGTCTTAGCCACCCAATAGCAACCAAATTCAAATAATCCTAAGAAGTAGTATCCCAAAAAGAATGGTCCTAAACCAAACAAGGGTCCTAAGCAATTTCAGCCTCAAAATGAAAAATCATTTCAACAAAAAGATAAGGCAAATAAAAACAAAAGGAAGAAGACTGATAAGCATTGCCACTTTTGCAATTGAGATGGTCTTATAGACATATTTGGGCACTGCAACCCCAATCATATATGTCCATAAACCAAGGGCTTCTGAGTCACTAAAATTATTGTTTTACACCCTAAACGAACAAGGTCAGCTGATTATATCATCTCTAAGAAGTTCTCCATGGAAAATTGCTCAAAACTGGTCAAAACTCGACCATACAGATAGCTTAGTGCTAAGGGTATGATGCATCTCACCTGCCACATGCAAAAAGTGCAATGCATACTGAAAATCCCTTCTATAGGGTGCAATGGGCGAGAGTAGAAAAATGGCAGAGACAGTTTGCAAGGTGGATAATCATGGAATCTTCCAAAGACTTCTCCTGTGACAATTGCCTCTCTGAATTCTCCCAGCGATGAGTAAGAGATCATGAATCTCCAAGTGGAACCAAGAACTATTAGAGAGAGGAGACTAATCAAAATCCAAGAAACTGACTCACCCCCCTGCAAACATCTATATATGAATCCCTCATCCCAAAGATCCAAAGGCTGGAATCTTGTGCCTTGTAAGGAAGTATTGTTGGCTTCTTGGTGGAATATCATAGTGTTAGGTGATCTAAGCTTTTCATGAGGTGAAGAAGGGCTTTGATTTTGGGAGGATGCTACTGGGTCAGATCAATGGGTTGTAATCCTCTCCTCTACTCTTTCTATCAATAAAGCTATTCAAGTTTTCCTCCACATTCTTGTATGTTTGATGATATGTGCATTTGTGTGGTCAATATATATCTGGTCCTATATTTTTTATGATTTTAGATCCTAGTACTTTGAAGGTATTATGCTGCTTTGACTTTACAGGTACTCTTTGAAGCAGGGTAATCAAGGAAGGAGCAGCAAAGATCTGTCAGAGGGGAGAAGGAAAAAGCAAGGAACCAAGTGAAAGATTGAGGTTGGTATTCTTTGCTCCTCTCCTATCTACTTTTCATAAAGGAAAACAAAAGTAAGTTTAGTTTCTTTGTTTCTAAGATAGCTACCCGTCTTAGTGGGACTAGAAGCTCTGAATGGACACTAGATTTCCCGATAACAGATCGCCACTTAGAATCCAAATGCCTTAAAAATATGGAAATCTTGTAAGTAGCAAGGAAGAAGCATAACATCCATTTGGAGCACTCTTCTACTTCAAATTCATCTTCAGGAATAACACTTTCTACATGTGGTTGTCAAGCATCTCTGTTTGGTTATGCACTAAATGTATCTTCTTCATCTCATTCTCATGAGTGGCTCATTGAATCTAGAGATTCTTATCACACTGCCAAAGAAAAAGCCATGTTTTCTTCTTTAAATGATTGTAACACCAAAAATATATATGTTGGTGGTGATAGATTTCTTAGTGTTGTAGGGACTCGAACTGTTCATCCAGACAATGGTCAATTTAATGATGTATTATGTGTTCCAAGCTTATCCTGTAACCTTCTATCTGTATATTAGATAACTCATTCATGTGAGGGTAAAATCATTGAATTTTCAGGTCACGATGTTGTAATTAAGGACCTGATAGATCCTAGAAATATTTTAGCTATTGGCATTGCTCATGATTCTACAAGCTTCTGTAAGTTTAACAACTTTGGGTCATCAAATATTCCCTGAGTATTTTTTGATTATAATGATGAAGTGAGAAAACTTTGGCATGAGCGATTTGGTCACTTAAACCATCGCTCCCTTCAGAATCTATGTAAATAAAATATGGTGACAGGTCTTCCAATGGTATCTTGTAGAGATGATTTTTGTTCCATATGTCTACTTGGAAAACATCATTAGGATAGTTTTGAAAAATGTGCCTCTTGGCATGCCTCGGCCCCTTTACAGCCTGTGCATAGTGATTTGTGTGCTCCAGTTCTAGTTGTTTCATTCTCTGGCTACAAGTATTTCTTAACTTTCGTTGATGATTTCTCCTTACACACTTGGGTATACTTCTTAAAAGTCAAGAGTGTAGTATTTAACATGTTCTTGGCCTTTAAGGCCTTCATTGAAAAACAATTTGGACATCAAATTCTTAAGCTAAGATTTGATAATGGCGGAGAATATGTTAACAACAAATTCATCAACGTTTGCACTCAGAATGCAATTCAAATGCAACATATTGTTCCATACACTCCACAACAAAATCATGTAGCTGAAAGGAAGAATCACACCTTAAAGGAAATGGCTAATTGTATGCTTCAATCTAAAGGACTTGGTCTTAATTTTTGGGTAGAAGCAACTCACTATGCAAATTACATAGTAAAACACACTCCTACTAAGGTTTTAAAGAATATCACTCTAGAAGAAGCATGGAGCTCAATTAAACCATATGTAAGTCACTTTCATGTTTTCGGAAGTGAAGCATGGGCCCATATTCCAGATGAGAAACATAAAGCTTTAGAACCTAAGATAAAAGATGTATTTTTGTTGGATATTCTGAAGATTTCAAAGGATATAGACTTATTCCACTTAAGTCCAAAAAAGTTATCATTAGAAGAAATGTAAAGTTTGCTGAAAATATATCATCCTACGAGCCTAGTTTGGCGGATTTTCCACCTCCCTCTATCCCGTCTACTTCTGAAAATATTTCTTCTTCATATGATGACAGTGAGGACGAATGTCGTCCGCCACCTTCTCAAGATCCTTCTTCCACTCCTCAGCTTCCAAAATGGGTCTATGATACTCGGGTTACAATAGGTGCTCTTGCTGGTGATCCTACAGATCAACAATGTGCATGTTCTTAGTTTGATAGAGCCTCTTCTTTACCTGCTCAAGGTTCAACGAACTATGATCCTGACACATTTGCAGAAGCTTCAGGCCATCTAGATTGGGACGCAGCTATGGATGAATAATATCATTCATTATTAGAAAACGATACATGGGATCTTGTTCCTCTTCCAAAGGGACGAAAACTTGTTAGATGCAAATGAGTGTAGAGAACCAAGTATGGACGAGATGGCAAAGTTGATAAAAATAAAGCTCTTCTTGTTGCTAAGGTTTTCTCATAAGTTGAAGGCATTGACTATACTAAAACCTTCTCCCTCGTTGCCAAAATGGACTCCATCCACCTTGTTATTTCCCTTGCTACCTCTTTCAAATGGGAAGTCCATCAGATGGATGTTAAACCTAATTTTTTGCATGGGGACTTGCATGAAAAAATATATATGGAACAACCTACTGGATTTATACAAATAGACTCTAGCCTTGTATGTCGACTTAATAAATCCCTTTATGGTCTCAAGCAAACCCCTTGGGCTTCGTATGCCAAAATGGATAGCTTTCTTTTGGAAACTGAATTTGGTAATTGTAATACTATCCACACCAAGAAAGTGGGAAAGTCTCGTATCACTCTTTTTCTTTATGTTGATGATCTTATCCTTATTGGTAGTGATCCCAACCTTATAAACCATGTGAAGTCCAACCTAAAAATAAGTTTGAAATGACACACTTAGGTCACTTGCATTATTTTCTTGGTCTTCAAGTCTTAAAATCCAAGGAAGGTATTTCCCTTTCCCTGTCAAAGTACGCATGTGATCTTCTATGCCATTTTCACATGGAAGACTGTAAGTGAGCCCCTTCTCCCTTTTATTCTGGAGCTAAAATTTCAATCACTTGTACTTCCCCTGAAGTTGATGCTACCTTATGTTGTAAACTTCTAGGAAACATTTTGTATCTAACCCATACACGTCCTGACCTTTCCTTTGTTGTCGACCTCATTGCTCGGTTCATGAAAAACACACATGAAAGTCATTAGAAAGTAGCTAAAAGAATACCGCATTATGTTTGAGGTACAATTCAGTTTGGGATTCATTACAGTACATAAGCATCTCCTTTATTGGTTGGTTTCACTGATTCCAATTGAGTTGTCACCCTGATAATCAAAATCGTACTGCAGGTTATGTGTTCGCTCTTGGTTCAGGACCTATTACATGGGCTTACAAGAAGCAAAGTGTCATTTCTCTTTCTTCAGTAGAAGAAAAGTATCACAATGTCATAGAAGCTAGTAAGGAAGCCCTGTGGCTTCGTTAGATCATGTCAGAGTTTGGCTTTCAGTAGCAGCATCCAACTACACTTTGGTGTGATAATAAAAGTTCCATTTAACTATGTAAACATCCAATCCAACATCAGTGCAGCAAACACATTGAACTGCACATGCACTTCATCAGAAAGATCATTCATGACAATGTTCTTGAAGTGTGATATTCTTCAATATATGATCAAGTTTTAGACATCTTTACAAAGGCTCTCATAGAGGCGATGTTTACTAAACTTCCATTTATGGTTGTAACTAAAGGGCGATAGGCTCTAATCCCTCCTTCCTGCTCCTATTGTGTCATATTTGTACATCCTTCAATCCTATCCCAAGTTGTTCTTAAGGGGGGAGGTTAGGATATTCCAAGACGTAGGAAATAGTTATAACTTGGACTAGTGTAGAGTTAGGTAAAGTATGTTTCTTTACTATGTACTTTTGTAACTTACAATCTGATGTCCATGATATGTAGTGATCCAATGGTTCATTCTCTCCTTGGTATTACGGACAGTTGATCCGTGGATTAATACCCAATTGGTCAATGATCTCTATTTAAAGAGCATGGAAAGTCATTTGTACAGTAACCGTTCATGAGAGAAGCTTATGTAAATTTCATTCTTTTATTGATAAATTGGCTGACATAGCCACGTTGGCTTAGGCCATGGATTGTTTCCCTATTTGAGGGTTTTAACCACATAAAGAATATTGGTGTATTGATTTGTGATCTATTGGTGAGCGGTGTCCTTTGGTGTTTTGTCTAAGGAACTTACCTTATAAATTCTTATATTTATTTTTTTGAATAAAGAAAATCTCAGAAATCAATGGCTGAGTACAAATGGCCAAAAGAGTAAAAGGTTTAAATTTAATTGAATGAAATTATTATTATCCATAAATAAGTTCTAGCCATATAATAAAGGTGGTTACATTTAATTAAGGAACTATGATATTGGCCAATTAATTGTTTCCTAGAAGACATGAAGTTTTCCTCAAGAGTGGGAAGTGAGAGCTCATTAATGAGATAACAACTACTTTCCACGCATTGGTGACATGGATATAGTTATTTACCTCCAAAATCTAACTATATGGATAATATCTCTTGTTTTTATTTATTTTTGTCTCATCATTCTGAGAGAATAATTCGGGAGACTTTAGAGAAACAAGACTCAGCAAATGAAAATGGAACTTCATGCCTCGTATAACTTGAGGGGACATTATCACATAGTTGTGTCAAGGTTGGGAGGATCCAAGTGCCTAATTCTTACTTTCGTAGAAAAATTACATGTGGTTTTCATTTCTATGTTTAAATATTTATTTAATTTGCTAGAAAGAAAAAGACTTCTTGTTGGAATTGTGTTACTCTTAATTTATCTTACACAAAATTATGGGAGTATAATTATTTTTATTTATGTGCATTGATAGTTTATTGTTAGGAGGTAATGTAATTCTATTTTTATATGAAGAAAAAGATTGGTTGTAGAAAAAAAGTGTCATAATTGTGTGAGATATCAAATGTTAAAACATGTAAAGTGTAATGATTTAAGGTAGGAAAAACCATTGATATACGTATATTATAGTATACCCATATGACTATGTATATAAACTTCACCTAAGTTGTTCATAATAAACTAGTAAAGGACAAGTTTAAATAACAAAAACATTGCTTCAAATAGAAATAACAACTATAGAATCATAACATGAAAGCATTGCAACATTTGCTAACCTTTATATGCTAGAAAATATATATAACGAAAATGTAAAAACATAAATTAGTTTTTTTATATACTGTAGTTGTGTTTTTGTAGCAATGGGCTACCAAACGACACCCCAGGAGTTGGTTTCTCCCTCCAAAGAAATACAAATAGATTGGATGTTTTTAGTGGAAAAGCATGAAGAAATAAATAACTACGAATGGTGAAAGCAATTCATATACAAACATAAAATAGAAACAAAGAGATAAACACATAAATAATACAAGTCAAAAAAGTAATGTAAAATGGCTCCCTTTATTAACCCCTAGTAGTAGAAGATGAACACAATAGATGAATACAAAATACTTGAAGAGAATTTTGAGCTATGGTGCTCAAAGATCCTAACCAAGGAGGTTCATTTCCTCAATCTCTTTGTAAGCTTCTCCTGTCTATCAAATAAGTATGAAGATTCTCTCAATGGTGAACTCCTCTTCAACTAGAATGATGGGGTGCCTAGAATCAATTTCATCAACATACTAACACTCCTTATTTTGAGCAATCAAATGTATGATTGTCTTGAGAGAAAATTTTCTAGCATAACGTTATCTTCTCTTTGGTTCTCAAATGCCCTCTTTCTATAGAATTTTTTAATTCCTCTACCCTCTCTTGGTTAATGAATGAAAATGACTCATGACTAGTGTTTGTACCCTATATTATAGTAGTCAAAAAACAAGTTTTGTCTTTTAAATTTATTTTTCGCAAATGTATAAAGGTTGGGCTATGATCTCTTCGAGATCAAGCTATTAATCTTAGTAAGAAAATGCAATATTTCAATTTTTTAAGTAATTTGTGAGTGTGTGAAATATCAAGTAGATAGTTATTAATTCACTAAGAAGTTGAGTTAGGTTAGCCTAGCAGCATGTCTCATAAAAAATCATGAGTGAGGTCACAGTGTCTTGTCTTATTATCATTCACACATATTTGTAGGGTCAGTATGGTCAATTAGGGTGTGAAATCACATTGTCTCATGACATCACCCTAGTACAGTAGTTGCGAGAGCTACATTGTTCTTCTCATACTTATTGTGCTTTCATTATTGAGGTCCAAAATTACAATCATTGCCCTTGAAATGTCGATTTAGTCACCTTGATCGTTTAAAGGATTTTTTAACATCCAAAAATACCATACGGTCATTCATTCTTCCGTCGAGTGGTTGTTAGGCATCGTTGGGGGTTCACTGAGAAAAATATATACGGGAGGTATCGTGCTCACACACAGGTGTTGCACTCACAGATAGATGTTGTGATCTTTCAAATGAATCTTATTTCATTGAATAATTTGTCTTAAATGTTGTTAAAATTACCCCTATCTGTTGAGAAAAATGCATTAAATACCTTGCAAACCTCGAGTATATAATCTCGCTGCATTTTTTGTCTCAACATGGAGAATATCTTGCGCTTTACCTTAATAAATGCATTTACCTCATATTCCATTTAAGTTCTATGAAGATTCATATCTTGTTGATGTTGCCCTAAAATATGAAAAAAACAATTTTATTCAATGCGTTGCACTTTCTTGATGAACCTATGTTTTTAATTTTCCCATTATGAGCGAAGAAAATTTTAGCTATTATTTTGGGTTTTAGAGGTGATTTTTGTTATTCAAGAATTATATATAGGTTTTTTGCATCCTAAATTGTCATAAAACCCTAGCCTAAAGCTCCATTTCATGATTGTTACTCCACTTTTGCAGTCAATTGGCAAAGACTAAAAATTACATTAAAAAACCCTAGAGTTCATCATCGTTGTGAAAATAATGACAACTCTAGATAGGAAGAAAAAAAGGGAGACATATTTAGGTTTGAGCCCTCATACCTCACCTTAGTCAACTTTTCCCAAGAAATTAGAGTTGCATTTGAACAAGTTTGATGCATTGGATTTTGTGAGAAGATCGAAGGATAAAGTGTACAACTCACTAAGGAGTTTTATTTGAATTTCACTTCGTTGGATGTTAAGACTGGAGAGCTCACTTTCTTGACATGAGATATGACAATTTGAACTGCAACAAATATGCCTCTACAAGGAGGACAATTGTTCAAGGGAATGCCTTGTGACATAGACAACTACAAAAATTTCTTTAAACCAAGGTATAAAAATAAGGGTTATGGAGCTATTGTACCAAGGGAATACCCCCTTGAACCCTACAAAGAATTGTTCAAGGTAATTATGAGAAACTTTACATGTGAAGGAAGATTTGGGAGAATCTATTAGTATCATTATAGGCTTTTTATGCACTTCACATGAAAAATCCTAGAGAAACCCAATATTTTACATTTCCCTCACTAAGTTATTGCTGGTAGAAGAACTAAAAAAGAGAAATCAGACATGGGAAGAATTTTTATACTAAGAAGAGTTTCTAGCTTAGTTAACAACTCTGTCTCAGAGTAAGAAGGACATTGTCATCTATTGAAAGATATATATAATCACTATTTGAAAGTTCTGTGAAAATTCCATTAGTTTCAGTTGATCCATAAAAAACGACGAAGGTTAAAATGTTGCAACTTTTTCCTGAGGTAGTGGAGGTTGCCAAAAAGCCACTCACTAGAGCCACTAAGAATAAATTACCTTTGGAACAAACATTTGAGCAACGAATTCAAGAATTAGAGACCATAAAAGAGGATAATGTTCCATATCATAAAGACAAGGTGATCTGAAAACTACAAGAGGAGTTGAGGAAGGCACACTTGGTTATTTCTCAACTACATCATGAGAACAGGGAATTGAAGAATATGTTTTTAGAAAGGGCCCCTAATGTTGTGTAGGTAAATCCCCTGTATGGACAAAGGCGATCCCACTAGCTTAACTGAGGTCTAGCAACAATCAAACAACGATAACACGCAGGTTCCTAGTTGCAAAATAAAGGCCAAGATGAGAGCCTACCTCGAATCCAACGCTTATATTCGTAGAAGGATCGTTGCTTCCATTCTTTCACTTCAGCTGGTCACAATCCTCACGATCTTCGTGAACAGACACCTGCACATGCAAATAACAAGACAAATACAAGCATAAAATCTGGGAAATGCAACTATGTATCAGTCAGAAAGGATACAACTCAAACATCATAATAAAGACACATGAGTGGAACCATAATGATAGTCGTCTATTATTATTGATAAAATAAAAGAGAATACAACCAAGTTCTAACGTCAAATCCTCCTTTGGCTGGGTCCAGCCAACAAGTCCCTCAAGCATTCACCCTTGAAGGTAGATATCCCAAGAAAAAGCTCTCTCTCACACAATTTTACACAAGATGGAAACACTTCACAACCTTCCTTAAGCACTCTAGCAATCCCACAATTGTGACACCAGCTGCCTATCAAGCTCACACACTATCAGCAACACTCCAAACATAATGAATTCCAAAAACTAGCAGCTCATGGCAATGGTGGAGGCTTAAATAGGAGAAGGAGTCTCCATGAATGGTGGGAGGATGAGCTTATCGCCAACGAAGGTGGCTCAAATGACGAAACAGACATGCCAGAGAAGGGAGGGTGACATTTACGAGGCCAACAACCAGGTCTGGAGTCATATGGAAGGCCGACTATTAGAATAAACTCACCTAGACCGGATCATCGTGGGTAAATAACTGCACTGGAGCGCTGACATCGTTGTGGAATAACAAAGAAAGTCATATCATCGTGATTAGATATAAGTAACGGACGCGCTGTCACATGAAATTCGACCAGCGCGGGAATCACGTGTACTTCCACGCTGGCAGCGCATTAGGTCTGTTTTGGAGCGCTCATCAGCGCGTTTATTTTTATAACAGTCATGATGATAGAAGAACTTTGGCAAAGTGGGTCATTTGGCAACATTAGAGAGCATGAGCATGATTAATTTGGTCCCATGACACAGCAAGAAGACTGACAGGGAGACAGTGACAAATTACTATGTAATAGATGCCCCCTAAAGCATGAAGCCCGAGAGAGTGGGAGGGGTGAAATGCTTTACGATACTGGCTGAACTGGAAAACCACCAGGAAGAACCTGCACATATGTACAACTGATATCTCTGATAATCAATTACCTGTAGTCTAGGCATGGGCACAGCCATCCAAAAGATATATGGGAGAGGTCTGTGGTATGGACGCAGCCACCCAGCTAATGAGACCGTGATGATAGTAAAGGTATGGTCGTAGCCATCTGTGAAGACTCAGGTATGGGAACCGCCATCCATCAATGCGTCATGTAATGATCAAAATAATCCACAAGATTGCAACCTAGATTTCAAGAGACAAAACCTAGGGTCTTGCGCTCCATCTCGACTCGAATAGAGTACAAGTTCAAGCATGCGAATATAGGAGTTGAATTCGAACATGCGAGAACATCGTCTGATTACCAACCAATTATGAAAACTGTTAATAGACGCGAGAGGTACCACCAATAATGACAATGGTCCTCAAGGTACTATAGGTACAATCTACGTCGTGCGAATCAGTGAGCTGGCGTCGAACACCTGCAAAATCATTCGATCGGAGGCCAATGATGAAAACCTCACGTCGAACACGAAGAACCTGCCATTGAGGCATGCAGGCTCTAAGGCACCTAAAGGGAGTCTCTAGGTCAACTTCCTAGATAATGAGCTGAAGTCGACAGGAAGTGACCTTGATCAAAGGTGGGCCATAATGTTTCCCACATCATCGACATGAGACAGAGAGGGATAAAATGTTGAATGTGAGGTATCAGAGGGAGGTTGAACATTCTGCAGAGGTCAACTTCTCTTGAACATATCGGCGGCACGACGACGGACTTGGCAGTATTTGATGTCAAATGATCAGGGGTCATGGTGACAAGGTGATGAGCAGATGAATGGTCAAACATGATAACCCAAATCCACGAAGGCAAGTGTGAAACAAGATGAGATGTCCCCACCTAGACACGAATGCAGACTAGTGCCATGTTCAAGTGCGACATACTACCAACACGATGATGATTACGGTTCCTTTATTCCACCACCATTTGTGGCGAGTACCCCGGTTATTTTTGGATGACAAGCTTGACGGGGATAGCATATGCTTGAGAGGTGTCATCACGACTGAACCCGATGTCATAAAGTTTTAATGAGTCTGACAAAGGAAAAACTCGACGTCTTTTCATATTTAGAGAGTTTGAAAAGACAGTGAAAAGCAAACTCCAGGGGTGTGCTTTTTCGTAAAGTTGTGGCTCTCGAGCCCGCAAAAGTATAAAACTATGCTCGAAAGAACCGCCCGATCATTACGACCGAGGAGTACTTTCCATAAGTAGTGACTTTGATCTGAAAAAGTAAAAATTTGATCAAAACCACGTCACTTTGTGACCATTAACGAATTCGAAACGACAAAAACCCGACGATCTTTTTAGGTTTAAACAGTCGAAAAAAGAGCTTTAAAGGCGACCGCCTCTCACTTCTTTTAATGAGTCAAGAGGGAGACTCGGCTATCTTTTCTTATTTCACGTCGAAAAAGAGCTTAAAGCCGACGTTTTGGAACCAAGTGCGTATAGAACCGTCGTAATTCCACCAGCATGAGAATCTGCACAAGGAACACTGCACGTGTAAACCTGTTCGAAATAATATAGACAACATGCATAAAAACATAGTAAAACTATATCGGAACCAAGCATATGGTAAAAACCATCACAAAAAACCCATATTGATGAAAAGTAATATTTAATTTTCAAAATTTACCATAAATAGGAGGGTAAACAAAAATTTTACCATTGTTACCATTTGGAGCTTTGGAGAACGACTTGGAGCTGTGAGGTTGACGAGCCAAATTCCACCCCGTACGTGCATCAAAGATCCTGCAGTCTGTACCAGGTAGGTTCATCTTGCCTTACGCTCCATTTTGAAGTCTTTTTGCTACATTTTAACGGTGGGAAGTGGCGGTTTGGGCGAATTTTTTGAAACTCATTCCGCTCTCGGTCAGCGGGGATTTCCCTATCGGGTCCATGCTGATCGAAAAAGCTTCCACAGACCACTCCCGTATCAGCGCGGAAGTGTGATGTACTTCCGCGCTGACCCAGAAAAAATTATCAAAGGGCGCCATGATTAGCGCAACTGTATTAAAAACAATCGCACTGACGACGTGCAACAAGTGTTTTGACAAATGAATGTGTGAAACTTTATGAGCAGGGCCCTAATGAAATTTTTTGATCATGCAGGGTATGATGGCATTCGTTTGGCAGGAACGCGCTCATGATAACGAGGATATAGCGGCTTCTGCCGATGTTGGGTGCCGAAATGCAATGCGGGGGTGCGGGTTGCTTAAATTCTTCCTAACTCTGCGCCTGCGAGCACAGCCTGACCTTCTTGAATTCTTGATCAGAGCCTGGAATCCCACTGATGGGAAGTTTGTGATCCGAGGCCGAGACATCGATTTTGACTACACAGATATCTATTTTTTGACCGGGTTATCACGTCGAGGTGAGATGCCTATTCTGGAGGGGCAGCAACCCGGTGGTGATACTCTAGATATGCTGATGGCCCAGGTGTGCCCACAGGCACGCAAGACACGGAGCAGGAAGGTAGCAATTCCTACGGTGGAGGACATCGTCCTTCAAACTATACTCTTCATGGTGATTCGGGCAGCGGGCTCCTTGGCCAA
>APFE030515402.1:57242-74018 GCA_000404065.3 Pinus taeda
TTAGGCCCTCTCTGAACCTTCCCGACCTCTTCCAAGCATTTCCTCTCACCAATCCACCTCTGCACAGTCAAAAACAGTTAAATCGCATGCATGATAATTCTGACAACTTATTCAAAAATAAAAAACGATGGTTCTTTCAGATTTTGCTGTAGACATTACTTAGATACATGCATTTCATCTTCTTAGAAGTCAATGGCATCTCTCCCAGTAGCTTGCATCCTCTTTCTTGCATCAGTAGAGCTAGCTGGTAAAATTAGGGTCTGCTAGGGTTTGCGTTTGCTTTCAGCTTTTCAGTTTCTTTCTGCAAATAGATTAGCTTCCTTCGAGTTAGCTTCCATCCATCAGTTAGAAAGCTTCTTCTCAGAGCTCATAGAAGTTGGCTTGAGCCCCTAGCGGACTTGTGCTAGCTGACCAAGTGACAATTGCGGCAAGAGCTAGTACTTGTGCATACAACACCGTCGCTTCCAAGTTTGTTACGAACTACCAGGTTGATAAAAGTAAAGAAGGGAGTCCCAGGAGTTGCAGCATTGTTGTTGCAATACTGGAGCCCACCAGTTATGAGACCAGAAGGGAAGTCAGTGGTGACTTCCAAGTGGATCTATAAGATTAAGCATGCAACGTATGGAAGCATCAATAAGTACAAGGTGAGGTTCATGGTGAGAGGTTTCTCCCAAAAAGAGGGAGTGGACTATGACGAGACATTTTCTCAAGTCACCAAGTACACTTCTATTACAATTATTATTTCTCTTGCTTCAGTTATGGGTTGGAAGATACATCAGATGGATGTAAAGGTCTTATTCCTCAATAGTGTGATTGAGGAAGAAGTGTACATAGATAAACCTCACGGCTTTGAGGTACATGGGAAGGAGTCCCATATTTGCAAATTGAAGAAGGCTTTGTATGGAATCAAGAAAGAACCCAAGGTATGGTATTCGAGGATTGATGGGCACTTGATGAGTTTGGCTCCACCAAGAGTATTGTGAATCCTGACCTTTACTGCATGGTTGTTGATGGTGATCATTTGATCTTAGTGTTGTATGTGGATGACATGTTATTTACTGGGGCAGAGAGGCTCATCATTGGGTGCAAGAGGGAGTTGGCCTCGGACTTTGAGATACTATGTAAAAACAAAAAAAGAAAACCATTGTTACTTGTTTGAACATGTTATTCATGTTATTTATTTGTCAAAAGAATAGTCTAGTAAGGCATGTTCTTCGTGGCATTTACAAAATAGTAAAAAAAATCAATTTCTATAATGTATTATTATGTACCCCAAGTTGCCATGTTGGCCCTCTAAAGGATATTTCAACCACCCTTCTAGAGTCACTGATTCGTAAAGGATATGGCGAGACACCCATTCATATTAGAGAAAGGTTACATATATACTCCATTTGATATCCTCCAAAGTGTATTTTGAATCATTTCATGATCTTTGTTTTATGAGGAGGAGACACAAATACTTGAGGACAAAAAACAAAAGTACATTGGACATATTCTATACCTCGCACTTGAATTCTAAAGGAGGATGAGTTCTGAAGCTATTTCTCTATGGATTATTCGAATATTTATGTGACATTAAGGTCAAAGGTTCATGAAAATATATGAGGCCCAATATTCTGTGGCATCATCCAAAATTTGAAGCTGAGGCGGAGGCTAAATTGTGTCCCTCCTGAAGATCTGTAACAGACTTCATTACATACCTCTTTGGGAAAAAAATTAAAAGATATTTTGTCTTGGATCTTGGATATTTGACTTGGAACTTGGAGTGGCTTTTCCCAGGGAAAGCTTTGTCCCTTGCTCCTGTGCATTATGATCTCTATTCTCCTTTCATGGTTATTGGTTGAATTTCTAAAGTGTAATTTTTTGATGAACATAATTGAATTGTAACACCCCCTCCTCCCAGGTCCACCCAAGCAGCCTGCCAACTGGGGTAAACATGCGACGAGAGAGGCTACTAGAAATGATTCAACTTCCTTGGTGACCTTAAGGAAATGGAACTAACGGAACATATCAAACAAACCCATCCACATCAGCAACAACACCCTCATGAGACATGTCAACCACTCAGATAGATTTTCCCTGAGTCCTACTGGTTATTTAAGCCTTTTAACCCAAAGTTTCTCTCATAGGCCTATATGTCAGTGACTGTGGACTTTTCTCAGTAGAATTGTGCTAGCAACCTCGAGATTTGAGCCACTTTTCCAGCCCAGAATCCCGACCTCTACCCAGAACTTGTTACAACCTCAAGAATCAATCAAAGACATGATAACAATGTTGATAACTCAAAATAAACCTCAAGAATAGACCTAAGCATCCCCAACCGGGACTAAAATTCTATCAAACACTTGGCATCAATGCAATCTATAGGTCTAGGATACAAGACAGAGAATAAATCACTGAAAGCACTTATGAAACATAACCAGGAGGTTCACCACCTTCTCCATTGAATTGTTATAACATAAATTAGGTCTTGCATCCATCCATTTAGTAATTATTAGTAAATACATGAAGTAACCATGGCATGAACCAATCATACAACCATGCTTATAACCAACATTAAACCATGTAAATATCATAGATGTGATAGCCATTAAATCCACATCTAAACAAGTGCAAAAGTAAGAGAACTTAGATTTTATTAATCATAGGCAAATTCGACGAGGTTCGGGACTTCCACGTACCACCTGACCATAGACATGGTTGAAACAAATCTCTCTTTCAGCCAGTCACCCCCGTACCATATTCCAAGCATGAATGTGGGATCTCATAGAACAACCAATCCAAGAACAATCAAGGGAATCTAGAGGTTAAACCACCTCCACCCTCATTAAACCGTGATCACACCAAAACCAATGCTCCAATCACAATCAAACCGAACTTGGAATTTCATCCAAAATCCATCACTATACTTGAGGATTTTTTGGTCTCCTTGTCTCTCAAGCTTTATCGCAATCCAATCCTGGATCACTAGGCCCTAAACTGAGACCAGTCTCTCAGGCTTTACCGCAATCCAAACCTGGATCACTAGGCCCTAAACCAAGACTTCTCCCATAGGCTTTACCGTGTAGCCCGCCAAAACTGATTAAGGGATTCCTAGGCCTTTGGGAATGAAACTTGAGACCACCTTCACCCGGGATTCCGAAAAAAATCTAAAAAACCAAATCTCAAAACCAAGATAAACATCCCAACATACCATAACATCTGGAAAAAGGCAAGGCTAGGCTGAAAACCATTGTCATAACCCAGCAAAACCATGACATTGACAACAAGAGAACCATACACAAACATGAAAATCCATGCATGTCCAAACTAGCTAGGAAATCACACATGCAATATGTTACTCACAAGTATTCCTGCTGAAGTTGCTTGATCTTTCTTTCCTTTCCTTGATCCTTTCTTTCCTTCCTTTCCCTTTGCTTGCTTTTCCTTCCTTGATCCAAAGTTAGAGTGCTCCAAGAAAACTCTAAGTGACCAAGAGTGAGAGGGAGAGAGAATGTAATGGGAGAGCTCCAAACTTGAATTGAAAAAGGTTTACCAACTGATCCTCATAATATTTTTATGAATGAGGCCTCTATTTTCTTCATTTTCCATTATTTTCCTTCAATTTCCTCCTCACATGCAATCTATGACCTTTCACCTCCTTTTCTCCTAATTTCCATCATTTTCATAAATAAATGTGCCTTTTTGCCTTTTAATGCCTTTGCCTTATCCTTTTCCAATTTTCCTTATCCAAAACATACATCTAGTGATGCACACTAGGACATCTTTGCCCACCATTCACCTTGGAATAAGTGTCCCTTAACCGTGGTCTTATTTTTCCTTTATTAACTTTTATTACATGAACTTGTCACCAAGGTTGTTACAAAAGCCTCCCCCTTACGAACACCATCTTCAGTGTCAAACCACACCATGACCTCAATAAAACCGTTTAAAAGCAAACATACTGCCTATGGAGCTTTATAAATTAGCTCGTTGTAGTATTTACAATGAAAGACATGCTAAAAAGCAAAACATTATGATAACATGACAATATAATAACCATACCACTTATTGGAGGTTTATAACTTAGCTCATGGCAATATTTACATCCATATACATACATATACTAAAACATCATAAAAACATATGCCAAACATATACCAACATCAAACCCAACTACTTTGCCTCAACTGACAAACAATGAAGGATACAGGGCCCGCATTTGATCCACCATCTCCCATGTAGCTTCTTTCGGCCCAAAGTGCTTCCACTACACTTTAACTTTTTCTATGGCTCCATTCTTGAGCATGAGATGCTTCCACTGCAATATGCACTGAGGCTCCGACTAAAACTCTCCTTCTTGCTCCACCTGCAATACAAACCAATTAGTAACATGATCAACATCCTTTATATACTTCTTAAGCAATGAAATATAAAAAACATCATGGAATTTCACTGTTGGAAGCAATGCAAGTTGATATGCCACTGGTCCAATCCCCTCAAGTATCTGGAAAGATCCGCAATACCATGGTGCCAACTTGGCACATGAACCAATCTTCAAAGAGATTTTCTTGGGCTTGATGTGCAAATACACAAGCTCCCCAACCTAAAACTCCTTGAACACCCTGTGTTGATCCACATAACTCTTTTGTCTATCTGTGTTGCCTTTAGATTCTTCTTTATAACCTTCATTTCCTGCTCCATGTCTGCCAACATATCTGGTCCAATAAGTACCATGTTCACTGGATCACTCTAGTTGATGGGAGTGTTATAACTCTACCCATACAATGCCTCGAAAGGACTCATCCTTAATGACTCTTGATAGCCATTGTTGTATGAAAACTCAAGCAATGGAAGATACTCCTCCCATTTCCTGTGTTGGTGCATCATGTACATCCTGAGCATATCCTCCATGATCCTGTTGACCCTCTCAGTCTGTCCATATATCGGTGGATGATAAGTTGTATTGAAGGCCAAATCTTTGCCGAAGCCTGCAAATAAATCCTTCCAAAACTCGGAAGTGAACTTCACATCCCTAACTAACACAATATGATTTGGAACACCATGGAGTCTCACTATCTCTCTGATGAACACTTATGCTACCTCACTGGTTGAATATGTAATCTTCATTGGAATGAAGTGAGCTACCTTACTCAACTTTTCAACCATGACCATAATAGAATCATGCTACCTCACTGTCCACTGAAGACTTGTGATGAAATCCATGGAAATGACCTCCCATTTCCATTCTAGAATCGCCATAGGTTGTAGTAAACAACATGGAAGCTTACATTCTGCCTTTACTTGCTAACAATCTAAACATATAGCCATGAACTCTGCCACTTCCTTCTTCAGATTCAGCCAATAGTAGAACTTCTTTACCACCGTCAACGTCTTTTGATATCCTAGATGACCTGAGTATGGCTTGACGTGGAACTCCCTCACGATAAGCTTCTTGAGCTCACTGCAATTCGACACATAGATCATGTCTCTAAATCTCACCAAACCATCTATTGTGAGACAATAATATGCATCCTGACCACCTGTACCTATACCTTCACCTGCACCTTCTCTTGTACCTGTACTTGTGCTCTGTTGTAACCTATGTATGATCTCCATGTACTTGTCATCCCGCTTCTTGCCTGCAATATCCTATCTTGTAACTCTATTCCATAAGAGATCATAACTACTATATGATTCACCTATACCTTTCTGCTAAGATCATCTACAACTTGGTTCTCCTTCCCTTTGATGTATCTGATCTTGAAGTCGAACTCACTAAGGGTAGCCAACCATATAGCGTGCTTGGAATTTAGATTTGGTTGATAAAAAATATACCTCAACGTACTGTGATCGCTCATCAATGTAAATCTTCTGCCCATAAGACAACGTCACCACATCTTCAATGCATGTATAATCATTGTTAGCTCAAGATCATGCGTCAGATAGTTCTACTCATGCTCATTCAGTTTCTATGACTCATAGAAAATTAGATGTCCTTCTTGCATGAGAAATCCACCAAGTTCTCTCTTGCAAGCATCTATACATACTACAAACTCCTTGTCCAAATCCACAATATTTAGCATTGGTGCATGTGTCAACAACTACCTAAGCTGCTCAAAACTAGCCTCACATTCTTCTGTCCATCCAAACTTTTGACCTTTCTGCTGCAATTATGTGATAGGATATGCAATGTGGGAGAAGTTCCTGATGAACCTCCTATAGTAACCTGCCAATCCCATGATCTCACCTCATCCACATTCTTAGGAGCTGCCCACTCCATGATGGCCCTTATCTTTTCTAGATCTACTTTTATGCCTTCTTTGGAGATAACATGCCCTAAGTAATGTACCTCAGTCTAAAATAAGTTGCACTTGGTAAGTTTATCATATAACTAATGCTCTCTTAGCAATCTCAATGCTATTTTTAAATGCTCGACATGTTATTCCTCAATCTTAGAATATACCAATATGTCATCAATGAATACAATAACAAACTTGTCCAAATGAGGACACAACACACTATTCATCAAACACATAAATGTAGTTGGAGCATTAGTCAAACCGAATGGAACAACAACAAACTAATAATACCCATACCTGGTCCTGAACATAGTCTTGAAGACATCCTCTTCCTTTATGTGTACTTGATGGTATCTCGATCTCAAGTTGATCCTAAAGAACATTGTTGCTCCCTTCAACTGATCAAACAAAATTTCATCAATCCTGGGCAATGGGCACATGTTCTTGATCATTACCTTATTCAGTTTCCTATAATCAATACACAATCTAAGAGTATCATCTTTCTTCTTTACGAACAACATTGTTGCACCCCAAGGCAATACATTGGGTCTAAGGTATCCTTTGTCCAACATCTCCTTTAACTACAACTTCAAATCTACCAACTCAAGTGTGCTCATCCTGTAAGGTGCCTTTGATGTTGGAGCTACCCCTGGCACCAAATCAATAGAAAAATCTACCTCCCTATGAGGTGGCAACTTTGTAATGTCCTCAAGAAATACATCTTAGAATTGTTGTAGAACTAGTTACCTACTCAAAACATCTACATCATCAACTTCCTTACCTTTCTCACTAGAAATGTGTACTTCAAACATCACACAACCTTTTCTGCAACTACGCTTAGCCTGCATAGTATTAACCATCCTCACTGATGTAGGGTTCTTCTTCCCCTACAAAGTCCTATTTCCACACTATCATCCACACACTCAGTGGCCTGGTTGAAGAAATCCACTTTGGTTTTGTGAAGGTATAGCCAATCCATACCCAAAAGCATAATATACGATCCCAATGGAAATACATTCAAGTGTGTTGTTATAGGCATACCATTTAACTCAAATGCACAAGCTCTTACCCAGTGGTGAACTCACTTCTTTGTACCTGTAGCCAACTGTACCAACCAAGATTTTGCATGCACTTATTTTCTCAAACCACACTTATCCACCAGGTCGAGATTAATATAACTATAGTTAGATCCAGGATCAATCAAAATAGAAACAACTTGATCACAAAGCTTACCATCCATCTCAATGATCGATGTTTGATGATTCGCCTACCTGTCATCCAAAACTGCATAGATTCGAGGAATTCTATTACCAACATCACCAACTATATGCGCCTCCTTAGCACTGTAGATCTAAGGTCTACCACCACTCTGATATTGAAAGCAATTCATTTTACGATGATCCTTACCACATATCCAACATTGCAATGGTTCCCTACCACCACCTCTAGCCTGCTGCTCTCCATGTCCCTTCTCAACTGTATTGAACCTCTTGTAAGTAACTACATTTTCTTTCTCACTTTCATCTTGAGGTCTTCCTCTCCTTGGTTGCCATTTTCTTTAGCTTTCTCATTTCTTTTCAAGTCATGCTTAGGCTCAACATTGCACTTTGGCTTCTCATAGCAATGTTTCAACTTTTGGATGTCCTCCTCCAACGATCTAGGCTTATCGAACTCAATTCGGTCTCTGTATGCAACTGGAAATGAACTGATGAATTTCTGAACCTTGGCCTTCTCCTCCCTAAGGTAAGGAACATATATCAACAACTCCAAGAATCCGCTAGTATACTCCACATCTGTCATAGAATCCCTTTGCAACTCGTAAAAATCCTTAGCTTTTTCATCATAGTATCTCTCCAACAAGTACTTCTTCTTGAAGACCCTTTCAAACACATGCTGTCAAATCTTCCTCATTGTTGCGGGATTTTATCCCCTAAGGCTCTTGGGTGGAACCCTAGCAGACTGAAAGTTGTCTAAATCAAGAAACATTCACACACACAGCCATTATGCTAGAAAAAGCTATTTCTAAGGTGAGAAGGACATACCTCAGGTCCTACGTTTGGGTAGTTCCTCAAGGGTCCAAACCCTTCTTCACGTCCCTTCCGCTCCTTTGCCCTGCAAAACCAAGAATTCCAAAGAATACAGCAGTATATGGACAAAGATTTATGTGAAAATCATCTTTATGTTATACAAGAAAGGAGTTAGTTATAAACTTTTAGACATCCATTCATACATGAAATTCAAACATGAACATCATTAACATAAAGAAAGAAGCATATCGGGAACAAGACGTGTTTCTTTATTAGACAAATAGAATAGTACAGAAAAGAGCAATATCACCTGAACCACTTCTGCAGGCTCAAAGCTCAGCCTCCTTCTAGATCCATCCCCCCTCAAGCCTCTAATAGGTCTCCTTCCAATACTCACTCCAAGATGTCATAACTAAGGGATGAACATCCAATCACAAGGAAACAAGGGTTTCCTGTACAAAATGGGGAAGTGCAGAAGGCACAAGGGTCTTCAGACCTGATCAGGGGGAAATCTCAGTATAATAACCTTTCTCTCTATTCTCTCTTCCCTTAGGCCTTCCCTTTGGTGTCATTTTATACCAATTCCAAGGTAGTTTTTTAGTTAGGAATTGGTTGGGGACAGTTGAGGCCACGGGCACTAACAGGTGATCAGCAGGTAAAATCCGCGATCTCCGCCCGAAATTAAGGAGTTTTATAATTTTTTAAGTGTTTTAATACATATACGCAGGTTGGGTATATATGAACCCATGTATATACGTGTTTCACTCAGGGCAATGTCGCGTACAGGGAATAAAACACTGTTTTTTAGATTTTGGACCAGGTCTGGAAGGAGGGGTTGCCCTAGGCCATGAGTTCAACATCACAAACCATAATAGTGAGATTTGGAGCTATAACAATATTGATGAAAAGTAATATTTAGTTTTCAAAATTTACCATAAATAGGAGGGTAAACAAAATTTTTACCATTGTTACCATTTAGAGCTTTGGAGAATGACTTGGAGCTGTGAGGTTGATGAGCCAAATTCCACCACGTACGTGCATCAAAGATCCTGCAGTCTGTACCAGGTAGGTTCATCTTCCCTTACGCTCCATTTTCAAGTCTTTTTGCTACATTTTAACAGTGGGAAGTGGCGGTTCAGGTGGATTTTTTGAAACTCATGCCGCTCTCGGTCAGCGCGGATTTCCCTATCGAGTCCGCGCTGATCGAAAAAATTCCACAGACCACTCCTGGATCAGCAGGGAAGAGTGATGTACTTCCGTGCTGACCTAGAAAAAGTTATCAAAGGGCTCCATGATCAGCGCGACTTTTTTAAAAACAATCGCGTTGATGCCGGCTACAAGTTTTTTGAAAAATTGAACGTGTGAAACTTTATGAGCAGGGACCTAATGAAATTTTTTGATCATGCAGGGTATGATGGCATTCATTTGGCAGAAACGCGCTCATGATAACGAGGATATAGTGGCTTTTGCTGATGCTGCGTACCGAAATGCATTGCAGGGGTAGGGGTTGCTTAAATTCTTCCTAACTCCGCGCCTGTGAGCACAGCCTGACCTTCTTGAATTCTTGATCAGAGCCTGGAATCCCACTGATGGGAAGTTTGTGATCCCAGGCCGAGACATCAAGTTTGACTACATAGATATCTATTTTTTGACCGGGTTATCACGTCGAGGTGAGATGCCTATTCTGGAGGGGCAGCGACCCGGTGGTGATACTCTAGATATGCTGATGGCCCAGGTGTACCCACAGGCATGCAAGACGTGGAGCGGGAAGGTAGCAATTCCTACGGTGGATTAAATCATCCTTCAAACTATACTCTTCATGGTGACTCGAGCAACGGTCTCCTTAGCTAATCATGAGGCCTTGAAGGCCCATCTTCGATTGGCTCTCGAATGCTTGAATCCTACCATATTCAACTGGGCAGCGGTAGTAACGACAAGTATGAAGAGACAGCTGACCAACTTCCGTCGAGGTGAGTCAAAGAAGTTTGGCTATGAGTCGATTTCACTCCCGCTCATGCTGGAGCGGGTACCAGCATTGCAGCTGCAAGATATGGTCGTGGACCCACCTAGAGGCCCTCGAGAGACGAGGGCCACATGATGGGGCCATGTCATGCCACGAGGAGGTGGTGGTCGACCAGTGGCATGGGGAGTATACCTCCGAGAGTGGTTGGAGAGGTAGACTATTTTTTTGGAGGAATCGCCATATGCTAGCCTAGACTTCCGTGGAGACCGAGACATGCCGCTACCTGCTCGAGAGCAGTGGGATGACGGTGGTAAGACACTTGATCTCATTTTTTGATTTTTGATTATTGTGATTTTTTTTTATTTTTTCATGTACATGTCCTAATGACAAACGCTATGGTATGCAGATGTAGGACCGGCGAGACCCCTCGGCCTAGCGCCGGAGGTGCGGAGGGATGCACAGGGTATTGGAGCTCTAGCTCTGGATCCTCTGGGAGATGATATGATGGAGACCGTGATAGGGAACCTTGAGGGCTTGCTGATAGGGATCCCAGATTTCCAGGGGATAGAGGAGGTCCCCATAGCGTCTCAGATCCATACAGTGGGAGTAGAACCTAGGATGCACCACCTTTTGAGGCGGGTGGCACGAGCGGCTGTAGATTATAGGGATCACAACCCACGACAGTAGATATCTAGGTCTTTATTCCCTACTGGTGATTTTTGAGAGACATGTGTCTCAGATGTATTCAGAAAAACATGTATTATTTTTTGATGATGCACGGGGTGCAAACATTTTGGACACACATATATATATACATATGTTTTATGGTCTATTGTACTTTATGCTTCTTGTATTATGTTGATTCACATGTTATGCAAATGCCTGTCCAATACATAATTAGCTAATGCATCAGTTAACGTATTAAGTCGTCTTGGAATATGTTGATAAATAATGAAATCAAAATCCCTTTCTAATAGCTTAACACATAAATACAACCTTAAAATCTGATGATCTCTGACGGAATAACGCCCGTTGAGTTGGTGGACTACAGGTTGAGAATCCAAGTTTACAACCAATGTGCGAACGCCGAGGTTAATCGCCTCAGCTAATAATTCAATCACATCACTATATTCAGCAACATTGTTCATCGTACAACCCAGACAAACCCCTTGAATATCTACTAACTCACCATGAGGATCGTAGATCACCCATGCCATAGATGACAAGATGCGAGTACTGTGGGAAGAACCATCAACGAAACCAACGTAAGGCGATCCAAACATTTGTTCAAGAAGCAAAAGACACAATAAGCGGCAATCATGTCGACATACCAAAATAAAAACTAAAACAAACATGCACACACAACACACTTCTGAAAGCATACGTATGTACAAAAAGAGAGAGTGCCTAGACTCATGCATAATATTTTTTGAGATAAAGCCCATTTCGGGGCCTATCCAGGGGATTACCTTAATAATCTATAAGATCGTAGGCACCTTTTTGTAAAACTCTTTTCACAATGTAGGGCCCATGCCACATAGGCTCACATTTTCCTGCCCCCAGCTTATCGTTAGCTTGATCATAGAGCGGTACTAGGTCTCCCTCAATAAAAGAGTGGGGGTTAACAATATTATCGAAGTGAGTTTTCACTCGCTTCTTCTGAGCTTCAATAGCTAGGGAGGCTAGATGACGAGTCTCATCTAGTCGTTCTAAGTAAAGAAGATGCTCTTCTACTGGAGTAGTATCAGGGAGCAACTTGACAGC
The DNA here is from genome assembly GCA_000404065.3 of Pinus taeda. NCBI lineage: Eukaryota > Viridiplantae > Streptophyta > Pinopsida > Pinales > Pinaceae > Pinus > Pinus taeda. The sequence goes on from APFE030515402.1 coordinate 69,278, forward strand.
TATCTTTAATGAAGGAATCTCACACTCAATAGGAAGGGCACAGGGCAAACGGTGAATGGTTCAGTGGGCATAGGTCAGGAAGCACATGGGCGGGCACACAAAATGATCATTCAACTGAACGGTGAGGTGGGTTGGCGGTGTGACGCATGGTGAAAGGGCTAGTCAGATGAGATGAGCTCGTGTGTGGGCGTCTGGTGGAAAAAATGCTAGGTTAGGCTTGTAATGCCCCGAAGCTATGAATAGTTTTGGTGAGGGCACATGATGGAGGAGAGTGTTTGGGCCAAGCAAAATGACGTAACCATGTGGAGGAAATGCGAGGCCACTTGTAAAAATGGCTAAGTTTGGAGATCGATGGTGATATATAGGAGAGGGAGGTCCTGGGTTGGGCTGCCCAACCAAAGGGCCAACGTGTACAATTCTAATTTACAGTGCTGAATGGGTGGTTAGCCAGGCGAGGTCGATGTGGTAACCATGGCAGTGGAGGAGTATATAAGCATGGCTATGGGGAGGAGTTCATTCACCATCAGTCAAGTGATCAACAAGAAAAGTGCGAGCAACTATGAGGGCGAGCAAAGTGCGAGTTGGCTATTCTAGAATCTCAGCAGAGGTGCAGGCAAACAAGGGGCCAAAACACATGAGCCACAAGATGAACTATGGGTGTTGTAGAGGTATGTGCAGGTTGTAGGGTGGAGGGTGAATGGTGAACGATTCGACAATGCAGGTTGAGCAGCACATGGGCAGGCGCACACAGTGAGAGTTTGGTCGAACAGTGAAGTGGGTTGGTGATGCAACATGCGTTGGAAGGGTGATTCGGGTGAGACGAGCTCGTGTGTGGGCACCTGGTGAAGGGAATGTCAGGTGACGCTGAATGGACAGTCGAATTGTGAACAAAGGGCATGGAGGTGTGCCAATAGGAAAGTCGTGCAAGCACACCTGGGATGATGACATGACGACACAATGAAGTGTTGGTCTAGTCGGTGAAAAAATTGGAGGACGAGTTGGTTAATGCACCTCGGTGTGGTTGATTGTCCAACAGTACATGGGAAAATGACCAAATGTTGGGTGAACATGGTGGGCATGCCTAAAGGTTGCAATGAAGGTGGAGTTCGTGAGACAGTAAAAGGTGCCAATGGAATGACGATTCGTGCATGGTGAAATGATGATAGGTGGTAGGAATGAAACAAAGTACGACGAGGGCCCGCATGCCCAGTGATAGTTCGAGTCAACTTTCCCAGTGGTTGGGCAAGGCTGCACGATGAGTGGAGGAAGGTGAATTTGTATAACTGTAAAGGTGAAACTTTGGGTTTCCCTCAGTTGTAAGCTTATATGTGAATTCTGAATATTAACATTATTGATATGGGCAAACTCATAATTACAGGGAGTTCCCCTTCCATGATATTCTGTTTTGCACTTGAATGTTAATGGTCTTAATATGTTAATGGTATGATGAAAGTTTCCACTGTGTTAATGAAAGATATGCTTAGCTATTGAAAAATAGACTAAGTATAGAAAGTAGGAATAGTCCATGATCATTAGTATTACTAAAAATAAAAGGGTCAGTGGTGTCGTACTTCCTATAGCAAAGTTGGAAGATTACCGCCAATGTAGGGGCGTCACAAGTGGTATCAGAGCTACAAAATTCATGACAAGGAGTTGATTCCACTGCCCTTCATGACAGGTGGTGTTGGAGATCCAACGCTCCCGTTTGTAGAAGAGATGTTGCCCATGTTCCTTTGCCTTGGCCGGTCACAATCTTCCACTATCCACGTGAATGGACACCTGCACCCAAAGAGAACAACACAAACACAAGCGTGAAATCTAATATATGCAATTATACATCAGTCAGGAAGGATATAATTCAACATCAACCATTACAAGTACAATGCGAATGGAACCATAATGATAGTAATCTATTATTAATAATCAACAAAGGAGAATAAAACCAGCGTCCTGACGTCAAGTCCTCCTTTGGCTGGGTGCTCAGCTACACAAGTCTTGCAAAATCTTGAAGGGGTGAGGGAAAAGATCTCTCTCTCTTTAGTGACAAAGTCTCCTAACTTAGGTAAAGCCTTATGGATACAAAGAAGGCTTCTTGCAACTCCAATCTTTTGATATCTTCCTTTCAGCACAAGTATTGCCACTAGAATTAGAACTAGCTTGCTCAAGCCATAGAGATGAGCTTTTATAGAGGAAAAGGAAGAGATAAGGTCAATCACAACAATAATGGATTTGGCTTCATCACTTGGAAACTTCTAAGGAATGGTGGCAAACTACTTCCCATTCAAGGAGATTCGAAGCGAAACCATCCTCACTTAACTTGGATTCAATTGGTGAATGAGTTGGATAGAACTTTCGGAGGTTGATTAATTCAAAACTTTGCCCAAAAAGGTTGGCGCGATTGGGACTCTGTGACAGAGCGCTAATGGCGCACCCCTTTAATAGGATTTTCCCCATTGGCGCAGGCATAACACAGTGGACCAGCGCTAATGTAAAAAGGGTTGTTTTTAAGGGCAAAGAGCAGGAGATGTCTTTAGGGCATATGCAGCTCATGTTCAGAGGTGAATGATGCAAGTGGTTTCAAGTCTTGTCACTTCTCACAAGTCCTGGAATGAGTCCTCCAAGGTCCAGGAGAGGGGTAACAGGGATGGTGACAAATGGTGATAAATTACTATGTAACAGATGCCCCCTAAAGCATGAGGCCAGAGAGAGAGAGGGGTGAAATGCTTTACAAGAACATGTGTGACTGAAAACACGGCCGCCGGAGAACCTGCGTAAAGAAGTACAACTGATATCTCAGGTACATGATATATGTGGTATGGGCGCAGCCATTCGTAACAGAGTATATAAAAACTGGATCCCAGGTATGGACGCAACCATCCGATGAGGATCTATAAATGGACTCAGGTATGGTTGCATCCATCCAATAAATGAGTCATGTAGTGATTACAATAACCCACAAAATGCAGCCCGGATTCCAATATGCACAATCCCGGATCTTGCGCTCCAACTCGACCCGAACACAGTACAAGTTCAAACATGTGAATACAGGAGTCGAAGTCGAACATGCGTGAACATCGTCTGATTACCAGTCAATGATGAAAACTGTTAACAGACGTGAGAGGTACCACCAATAATGACGACGGTCCTCAAGGTACTATAGGTACAATCCATGGCGTGTGAATCAATTAGACGGTGTCGAACACCCGTCGAACCATCTGATCAGAGGCCAATGATGAAAACCTCTCATCGAATACGAAGAGCCTGCCATTGAGGCATGCAGGCTCCAAGGTACTTGAAGGGAGTCTCTAGGTCACCATCCTGGAGAATGAGCTGAAGTCGACAGGAAGTGATCTTGATCGAAGGTGGTCCATAATGTCTCCCACATCATCGACACGAGACGGAGAGAGACAATATGTTTTGTGTGAGATATCGGAGGGAGGTTGAGTATTCTTGCAGAGGTCAACTTCTCTTGAACATATTGGCGGCACAATGACGGATTTGGCAGTATTTGAGGTCAAATGATCAGGGGTAATGATGACGAGACGATGAGCAGATGAATGGTCAAATAGGATAACCCAAACCCATGGAGGCAAATGTGAAGCGAGATGAGATGTCCCCACCCAGACATGAATGCAGAAAGTGCCATGTTCAAGAGTGACATACTACCGATGACGACGATTATGATTCCTTTATTCCCCCACCATTTCTGGCGAGTACCCCAGTTATTTTTGGATGGAAAGCTTGACGGGGATAACATATGCTTGAGGGGCGTCATTTCGACGGAATCCGATGTCATCAAGTTTTAACGAGTCTAACAAAGGAAGAACTCGACATCTTTTCATGTTTAGAGAGTTTGAAAAGACAGTGAAAAGAAGACTCTAGGGGTGTCCTTTTTCGTAAAGTTGTGTCTCCCGAGCCCGAAAAAGTATAAAACTATGCTCGAAAGAACTGCCCGGCCATTACGACCGAGGAGTACTTTTCGTAAGTAGTGATTTGGATCTGAAAAAGTAAAAAAGCGATTGAAATCAGGTCGTTTCGTTACCATTAACGAACCTGAAACGATAAAGGCCCGAAGATCTTTTCATTTTTACACGGTCGGAAAATGGTTTAAAGATGACCGCCTCTCATTTACATTTAACGAGTCGAGAGGGCCAACCCGACAATCTTTTCATCTTTAAACGGTCAAAAAAGAGCTGAAATAAGACCTCCATTTTTATTCTTTTTAACGAGTCAAAAACGAAAAAATACTCGGCAATCTTTTCATATTTTACAAGTTAGAAAAGAGCTTAAAGGTGACTCGGATATGGGTTCATTTTTAGACAAGCTTGAACCATGGAGAACTCTGCTTATATTTGATTTCATGTTTACACAAGCTTGAAACGAAAAACTATGCTTGTTATAAGTTCGCATGCCCCGAGCATAATGACACAAAACGAGGTACATGCCCCCAAAGCTTCATTGGATTCAACAAAGTGGATGGAATGAAGGTTCACTGTCGAGATCTTGTAAAGACTTGACTTGTATTTTACGAGAGCTTAATCAAAAGACTCGATTTGGAAAGAGGGGTTGTTTCATTTTTTAATGAGGTTGACACAGTAAAAGAACTATCCTCATAACCCTTGTTTCATTTTTTAACGAGCTTGACACAAGATTAGGAACTATGCTCGGTACACCTAATTTCATTTTTTAAGGAGCTTGACACAGGAAAGCGAACTATGCTCTGCCCGAACTTCATCATAAT
>APFE030515402.1:78237-88738 GCA_000404065.3 Pinus taeda
TACAACGAGAATGGAACCATAATGATAGTCATCTATTATTAATAATCAACAAAGGAGAATACAACCAGCATCCTAACATCAAGTCCTCCTTTGGCTGGGTGCTCAGCTACACAAGTCTTGCAAAAGCTTGAAGGGTGAGGGACAAGCTCTCTCTCTCTTTAGTGACAAAGTCTCCTTACTTAGGTAAAGCCTTATGGATACAAAGAAGGCTTCTTGCAACTCCAATCTTTTGATATCTTCCTTTCAGCACAAGTATTTCCACTAGAATTAGAACTAGCTTGCCCAAGGCATAGAGACAAGCTTTTATAGAGGAAAAGGAAGAGATAAGGTCAATCACGACAATAATGGATTTGGATTCATCACTTGGAAACTTCTATGGAATGGTGGAAAAATACTTCCCATTCAAGGAGATTCAAAGCCAAACCATCCTCACTTAACTTGGATTCAGTTGGTGAATGAGTTGGATAGAACTTTCGGAGGTTGATTAGTTCAAAACTTTGCCAAAAAAGGTTGGCGCGATTGCGACTCTGGGACAGAGCACTAATGGCACACCCCTTTAATAGGATTTTCCCCATTGGCGCGGGCATAACACAGTGGACCAACGCTAATGTAAAAAGGGTTGTTTTGAAGGGCAAAGAGCAGGAGATGTCTTCAGGGCATATGCAGCTCATGTTCAGAGGTGAATGATGAAAGTGGTTTCAAGTCTTGTCACTTCTCACAAGTCCCGGAATGAGTCCTCCAAGGTGCAGGAGAGGGGTAACAGGGACGGTGACAAACGGTGATAAATTACTGTGTAACAGGTGGTATCATAGCTCCATATTCCATGGGCTTTGGTGATTCAGAGAATCAAGGAAGATTTCCATTTTGCAGAAAATATGTTTTGCAGGGATTATGACCTTCAGAGAATGGTATGGGCACATAGCGAGGCCAAGTCAATTTGAAGGAAGTATACCCGAAGAATCAAGTGATTTGGAACAAAGAATTGCACAATGGAGCAAGGACTTGTTGGAAATGAGGGACGGTCTTCGTGCTTCGGTCAAGGAAGGGATCTCTGACATGAATAGTGATAGAGCCTATCAACTTGTAGGGAAAGTGGACTTGTTTGGTGCAGAACTCAAGGAGTTGAAAATAAGGTAGAACTTGCTTCAAAAGAATCTAGAATGGTCTGGTTCGACATACCGCCTCTCATACCCCTACACTGGTGGTACTCTTCCAACCGCACTATAGGAGGTGCAGCACCATAGACTTTTTCTTTTTAACAATACTAACGATCATGGACTATGCCTACTTTCTATACTTAGTTTACTTTTCAATAGCTCAGTATATATTTCATTAACACAACGAAAACTTTCATCATACCATTAACATATCAACACCTTTAGCATTCAAGTGCACAGTGGAATATCATGGGAGGGGAAACTCCCTCTAATTATGAGTCTGTCCATATCAATAATGTTAATATTAGAATTGACATATAATATTACAGCTGAGGGAAACCCCAAGTTTCACCTTTACACTTATACAAATGCACCTTCCTGCACTCATCATGTAGCCTTGCCCAGCCACCAAGAATGTTCACCTGAACTGTCGTTCAGCCCATGCGCTCGTCGCACTTCATTTCATTCATACCACCCATTGCCATTTCACTTTCCACGACTCGTCATTCCACTGATGCCTTCCGTCATTGCACAAACTCCACCTCGTTCAAACGTTTGGCCATGCCCACTACATTGATCCAATGTTCCATCATTTTCTCATGCACCATTGCACGTTCAACCGCACCTGGGTGCATTCACCAACTCATCCTCCAACTCATTCACCGACTCATCCAACATTTTACCCTGTCGTTGTGGTAGGCACACTGGCACGACTCACCCATCGGCACACCTACACACCATTTTTTCATGTGTAGGCTCTCCGTTCAGCCTCACCCAACATTTCTTCCACCCGGCACCCATAAACAAGTTCGTCTAACCAAACTAGTACTTCCAACATCCATTGCATCGCTAACCCACCTCACCATTCAGTAAAATGCTCACTGTGTGCACCCACCCATGTGCTGCCTGACACACGCCTGCTGAAACATTCACTATTCACCCTGCACGCTCCGACCTACATGCACCTCTGTGGCACCCACAATTCATCCTGCAATAAGGGTGCTTTGGCCCCTTGTTTGTGTGCACTTCCATCAAGATTCCAGGCCATCCAACTTGCACTTTGCTCACCCTCTTAGTTTCTCATACTTTGCTTGTTGATTACTTAATTGATGGTGAATGAACTCCTCCCCATCACCATGTTTATATAATGCTTCACCGCCATGGTTAGCACGTCAGCCAAGCCCAGCCGACCACCCATTCGACCCTCCAAATTAGGATTCTACGTGTCACCCCTTTGGTTGGGTGCCCCCACTCGAGACTGCCTTATCCTATATACCTTTGTCCATATCCACACTTATGCACTTTTACAAGTGGCCTCATGTTTTACTCCAAACGGCTCCGTTGTTTTGCTTGGCTTGCCCACCTCCTCCGTCGTGCACCCTCGCTAAAATTTCTCATGGCTCCAGGGCATTAAAACATAGACCGAATGGGTGGGTCAGCTAGGCAACCCGACATGATAACCATGGCAGAAGAAGTGTATAAGAACATGGTGATGGGGAGGAGTTCAACTATCAGATCATCATTCGAACAATGAACTCAAGGTGCAAAGTGTACAAGCAAGGGTGACGTGTAGAGCAAGGGTTTTGGTGTTAAGGCAGAGATCCAAGCAGACAAGGGGCCGAAGCACCCGAGTCACATATGAGTTGTGGGTGCCACAGAGGTACGCGCAAATCATAGGGAAAATGACAAATGGTTTCGGCCAATGTGGGCTGTGTAACACGAGGGACGGTGCACACGGTGGCATTCGGTGAATAGTTGGGCAAATAGGCAGTGCGATGCACGGTGGAGTTGCGAGCGAATGAGATGACCTCATGTGGAGGTGACTGGTGGTAGGAATGTTGGGTGAGGCTGAACATGATAACAAAAAAATGGTGAATTAGTGAAGCATTAGGTGTGTAGAGGTGTCAGCGGGCGAGTCTCGGATGATGACACAATTGATAGTTGGTGGTGAACATGGTTGGAGGATGAGTTGGGTGAGTGTGCCCGGGCATAGTGAATGTGAACAAAGTAAACATGTAGTTGGCGGGTGAGTTGGTGAACGAGCTCCGATATGGGTAAATGGTGAATGGTTTGGATGGTCACGTGGATGCACCCAAACAAAGGTCGAGTTGTGCAATGAAGGCATTGGTGAATGGTGGTCTATGCACGGATGAATGATGACGGACAACATGATGAAACGAAAAATGGGTGAATTTGCCTAGTGGTTGGGAAAGGCTACATGATAGGTGTAGGAAGGTGCATTTTTATAAGTGTAGAAGTGAAACTTTGGGTTTCCCTCGGTTGTAAGCTTATATGTGAATTATGAATATTAATATTATTGATACAGGAAGAGTAATAATTACAGGGAGTTGCCCCTCCCATGGTATTCCACTGTGCACTTGAATGTTAATGGTGTTGATATGTTAATGGTATGATGAAAGTTTTCATTGTGTTAATGAAAGATATGCTTAGCTGTTGAAAATAAAACTAAGTATAGAAAGTAGGGATAATCCACGATCATTAGTATTATTAAAAAGAAAAGGGTCAGTGGTGGTGCACCTCCTATAGTGCAGTTGGAAGAGTATCGGTAGTGTAGGGGCATGACAGGTGGTATCAGGGCTCCGTATTCCATGGGCTTTGGTCGAGATTGAAGAAGTTGATCCTACTATCACTTCGTGACAAGTGGTATCAGAGCTACAAGACCTGCGACGTGGAGCTGATCCCACTACAATTGTGAAAGGTGGTTTCAGGAAATACATGACGAAGAAAAAAAATTGAAAGGTGATTCAAGTTCACAGGTGATTTCAGTTGAATTTTTAGGGTTGAAGGCTGATGACTCTTGTAGGTGAAGTAGGTAAAGAATACTTTCCAAATGAGATGAGGGTGGTCAAAGGGGCATTTCAATGGTTGAAAAGCATGGGTGATTGTTGGAAAGATGAATCACAGAAACACTATGAACCTATAATTCAAGTGTGTGAACCCTTGATGCAAGTAGGAATCAACATAGCATATTTGCAGGAAGACATGAATAATATTCATGTGGAAGCTTATGAGCTCAAGAAACTTGATGACGAGATCCAGTGGAATGGTATTAGTCTTCAAGAACTCTTGGATGACTTAGTTTGACTAAGGGAGAAAAGTGTCATGGCAGAGACTGAAGTCACGCAACATGAGGATGTGATGAAGATGGACTTTCTTGATAGAAATTCCATTGTGATAGAGTAGGATGAGCTCGATTACATTAACAGACTTGGGGATTGCCACTGAAAAAATCAGACAGATGTTTAGAGGCTTAGTTTGATGCAGATAGAAGGAGTTAATGGACACTTGATTAGTGCATTTAAGAAGAATGCGATGGAGGATGAGCTTGAAGGAAGTCAAGCCGAACCAGGATCAAGTTTCTTAGAAGAGCCCAACAAGGAAGTGAAGTACCTTAAGAAGGAAGTCATGTCGAAGCATAAATTGATAGACTCTTCTGAGGTCGACTTGTTGAAAAAGGTTGCTGATGTCAAGTGCAAGATCAAGCCAAAGGAAGATGGGAATTCCTTGAAATTGATTTTTGTGCAAGCGAGCATATATGGCTAGAGATTTGCAGCTTTGGTAGACACGCGGGCTACTTATAGTTTCCTGAGTAGGAAAGCAACAAAGTCTTTTGGAAACAAAGTTAAGATAAGAAGAGAGTGGAGTGCTTTCAAAGCAATCAAATCTACCATGAAAGTTGTTACTAGTGTGATGGAGAACACTCAGGTGAGAATGGGCTCATGGTTTGGAAAGTTTGACTTGAGGATCATGGACTTGGATGATCATTCTATGGTGTCTAGGCAAGATTTTCTAAGACTTGCACAATCCATACCGATGGTGGACCGGGATGTTATCTTTATCACAACTGAAGGAAGAACCATGTTGGTTTCGATGAATAGAAGAAGTTGGTTGGGGTATATACCAATGATGGCTTCTATGACCCTGTATCCCAAAGATTTGAATGTGAAGCAAGAGGATGTGGAGAAAAGAGGACTTTGGAGTATGACTTAAACAGTGAAGGAAGAGAAGTTAGTTGACTCTGTTGCAAGAGCGAAGAAGAAAGAAGGAAATCAAAGATCAATCTCACGAATCCTGAAGCACTTAGCAGGAGCATCTTCTACCAAATATCTTCACGATGGAGTTGCAGATGCAGGAAGTTCGAATACTTCTTCAGTGACATTCGTTGGGGAGGATTATGGAAGTAGGGATCCTGCTAGCATAGTGGAGTTCTGCAGGTATGCAATGGGAACATATGAATTTAGGTTGATGAAAGACAAGCTTGAGAAGCTTGGGTGTACATGTGAGGAGGTTTAGGCTATGCACAAATACTTGAGGACCCAACGTCAATTTGATACATGGGTGGATGAGAGTCAGGGAGGAAACTTCCTCGCCCTCATTTCTCGATAGACAACCTTCGAGATATGTTGGTCCAGGGACTTTGTTTGGAAGGGGCTGCACCACCTTGACAATGGGCCTTGGAGGAGGCTTCTTTATGTTGACAGGTGAATGATGCAAGAATGAATGTGACTGTGTGGCATTAAATTGGCATTAGCATCATTGGCAACATGTTGCAGATGTGATGCAAATACCATGGACTTGAGCATGGCTTTTGATTAGATTCTTGATTGAGTTTGAGATTGTGATAGGATCCTGAAGAAATAATAGATGGTGGCATGGAGAAGGTACATTATCGTGGGTTGAGCATCATGGTTCGATTATCTACCAAACTAGTTCAATGACATGGTGGCATGCAGTGCACTGAGTTTGTGTCAGATAGATGTCATGGTTTCGACTAAGATGTTGTCTTGGCTAGAGTATTATGCAGAGGAGTTCATATGATGAAACGACACGTGATGGAGACTACCATATTATATATGTTGTAGGGATATTTGCAATATATAGACTAGTTGAATTTATGGATCAAGGAGATGGTTATTCATGGGACACATACCGATGGATTATGTGGCATTGGTATGGATATCGTGGTGATAGATAGTCACTAGGATGAAAGATTTTCGATCGTGACAATGACTTCCAGTAGAGTAGGATGTGAGGACCTAGACCTGTGATGTGTTTCTGTGAGGTTGCATAATGGAGAGCGCAGACGAGCCGAGTAGAAAAACACAAACACAACAGTGAAACACTCAAAGCCACTTGTAAAAATGGCTATGTGTGGGATCCGCACAAAGATGTATAGGGGAAGGTGGCCCCAGGGTAGGGCCACCCAACCGATGGACCAACATGTGGAGAGGTTGAAACGTAGACTGAATGGGTGGGTTGACCAGGCGAGTCGACGTGATAATCATGAATGGGCGAAGTGTATAAGAACATGGCGATGGGGAGGAGTTAAACCATTGGATCATCATTCGAACATTGAACACAAGGTGCAAAGCATACAAGCAAAGGTGAGGCATAGAGCAAGGGTTCTAGAGTTAAGGTGGAGGCACAGGTGGACAAGGGGTTGAAGCACCCAAGTCGTAGACACGTTGTGGGCGCCGCAAAGGTGTGTGCAGACTACAGGGCGAACGACAAACAATTTCGATGGCTGTGGGTCTAGAAGCATGAGGGAAGGTGCACACAGTGGCATTTGGTGGACAGTTGGGTGGACGGGCGATGTGACGAGCTCGTGTGTGGGCACCCTATGGTAGGAACACTGGGTGAGACTGAATGGGAGAACTAGCAAATGGTGAACCAATGAAGCATTGGGCGTGCGGACGTGTGTCAATGGGCAAGTTGTGTGAGTGCATCCAACACGATAGAATAGTCAATGGTTGGTGGTGAGCATGTTTGGAGGGCGAGCTGGGTGAGCGCGGTGAAACGTGAATCAATTAAATGTGCTATTGGCAGGTGAGTTGGTGAATGAGCTAGGGCACAGGTAAACAATGAATGGTTTGGGTGGTCATAGTGGGCACACCCAAACAAAGGTTGAGTTGTGCGATAAAGGTATTGGTGATTGGTGGGTCGTGCATGGGTGAAAGATGATGGGCGACACAACAAAACGATGAATGGGTGACTTTTCCTAGTTGTTGGGCAAGACTACATGGTAGGTGCAGGAAGGTGAATTTGTGTAAGTTTAAAGGGCAAACTTAGGGTTTTCCTCACTTGTAAGCATATATGTGAATTCTAAATATTAATGTTATTGATATGGGCAGACTCGTAATTACAGGGAGTTGCCCCTCCCATGATATTTCGCTGTGCATTTGAATGTTAATGATGTTAATATGTTAATGATATTGAAAGTTTCAATTGTGTTAATGAATGATATGCTTAGCTCTTGAAAAATAAACTAAGTATAGAAGGTAGCCTATATTACATCTTCTTTATATAGGCTTCCTTACTACAACACCATGGTCATCATACCATGGTCCTAACAAAACAATAGACTAATACGCGATACTCGTTACAACATAAGGGAATTTTGAACCACCCCAAAGCCCCGAAACATTGGCTGATGAATAGAACTTCACCAAATTTGTGCACTACACTCCTCAAAATGAAGAGTCTTTGACCAATACTTTGACCAAGTTGGGTTGCACCCAATACTTTTCCTACTATATGTGAAACTTTCTTGTTGAAGACCTGGTAAATATAGCTTATGGAGCTTCTAACTCTTGAATATATTTTTCACTATCTTCTCCTTACCTTTAGACTTAGTGACAAATGAAGTTGCTTTTATCATTGGCTTTGTTTCACTAATCTTAGGTGTTACACAATAATTTGTCACTGTCTCCCTGTCAGTCTTCCTGCTGTGTCATGGGACAAAATTAATCATGCTCATGCTCTCTAATGTTGCCAAATGACCCACTTTGCCGAAGTTCTTCTATAATCGCGACTGTTGTAAAAATAAATGCGCTGATGAGCGCTCAAAAATAGACCTAATGCGCTGCCAGTGCGGAAGTACACGTGATTCCCGCGCTGGTCGAATTTCATGTGACAGTGCATCCGTTACTTATATCTGATCGCGCTGATATGAATTTCTTTGTTATTTAGTAGCGATTTCAGTGCTCTAGTGCAGTTATTTACTGGCGATGACCCGGTCTGCGTGATTTTCTTCTAACAGCCAGCCTTCCAGATGACTCCAGACCTGGTTTTTGGCCTTGTAAATGTCACCCTCCCTTCTCTGGCATGTCTGTTTCGTCATTTGAGCCACCTTCTTTGGAGATAAGCTCATCCTCCCACCATTCATGGAGACTCCTTCTCATATTTAAGCCTCCACCATTGCCATGAGCTGCTAGTTTTTGGAATTCATTATGTTTGGAGTGTTGCTGATAGTGTGTGAGCTTGATAGGTAGCTGGTGTGACAAGTGTGGGATTGCTAGAGTGCTTAAGGAAGGTTGTGAATCTTGTGTAAACTTGTGTGAGAGAGAGTTTTGTCTTGGGATATCTACCTTCAAGGGTGAATGCTTGAGGGACTTGCTGGCTGGACCCAGCCAAAGGAGGATTTGACGTCAGAACTTGGTTGTATTCTCTTTTGTTTTATCAATGATAATAGATGACTATCATTATGGTTCCACTCATGTGTCTTTATTATGATGTTTGAGCTGTATCCTTTCTGGCTGATACATAGTTACATTTCCCGGATTTTATGCTTGTATTTGTCTTGTTCTTTGCATGTGCAGGTGTCTGTTCACGGAGATCATGAGGATTGTAACCAGCTGAAGCGAAAGAACGGAAGCAACGACCCTTCTACAAATATAAGCGTTGGATTTGAGGTAGGCACTCATCTTGGCCTTTATTTTGCAACTAGGAACCTGCGTGTTAGCGTTGTTTGATTGTTGCTAGACCTCAGTTAGGCTAGTGGGATCGCCTTTGTCCGTAGAGGGGATTTACCTACACAACAATTTGGCGACTCCGCTGGGGAGTTTTACCTTGTTGTTTGATTTGTAAACTTTAGACAGAGCTTGAAGCACGGCCAGGTAGCCTTCGAAACGTTATTGCTCTTCATTAGTGAAGTAGATCAAAGCCACTTCAGTCAATCTCTGGTTTGGTTTACAAACTGAACAACTTGGAGCTAGCTTTTGTCCTTTTCTTGTTCATTTTTTCGTTGAGTTTGATTTTTTATCTCTTTTCAAAGTTTGGGGATTAGTTTTCTGTTTTTTGGGTTTCCTAGTTCAGTCTGGGAAGTGCCTTGATTGTTTAAAGAGTGATTGCCTTGGTTTGGGAGTTTTTGGCTTGATTGTGGTCGTTTTTTAGCTTCATCGCGGTTTATTATAAAACAGTCGCGCTGCCATCGCATAGCCCTCTCTCTGACTTCCTGTTCATCGCGTTAATACACAAAACAGTCGCGACAGTTCTGAAAATCGAACCATCGCGGTTAAGTCGCGTACTTCCGCGTTGACATCGCATTGTTACTACGCGTAGTTTCTTATCAGTGCACTGTTGCTGTGTTCCACCCGCGCTGATTCTTGTAGGATTGAATTTCTTCAATTCTACCTCCTGAGCCTGTTGGTCTTGCTATCCCCTGCTGTTTTCACTTGATTTATGACTTGATTTTCATTGTCTCAAGATTGAAGCACCTTCTTGTGAGTCTTGTTGAAGCGAATCTTCCTTTTTGCTTTGTGACCTAGTTTTATTGTTCCAAGTTTGTTGGATCAGCTTTGCTTGGTTACTCGTTTGCAAAGGTTCATTTATTGCTTGCTTTTGGTTTGATTGAGCCTTCCTCTTTGCTTTCTTTTGCTTGGTTGTTTAAGTGATCGTTCTTGAACCAATCTTGACATTGTTTCGATTTCTTTTCACTACCCGGGCACAGATCATAGTTGTTTGGGGACAACCGATTTTTTTCCACATTTGTCTGTTATCGTTTCTCAGAGTTTGGTTAATGCACTTTGCCATCAACAAAAAGAAAAATCTCTTTTGCTTTGTATTAGTTAATGAGAATTAGAAGCTTTTCATTTTGATTAATGATTAGTGATCTCAAAGAAAACTTTGTGAATTTCCATTAGTTGCATTAGGGAAGCTATTTGTTGTTTTGTGATCATTTTGTTTGTGTGAAAGCCCTCTAACTCTCTTGTAATTAGCATTCATTGAATGGAATGACATATTTTGGCATATAGAGTGCATTTAGGGATTTTGAGAAATTACATACGGTAGAACCTGAAAACCGAAACTTAACTCAAGATCAACTTTAAAATAAATCGAATGAACTTAAAAACACATTGGAACATAACGCTCACATTTTAGAGGTCTAGGCTAGAGACGTGCTCCGGCGTCATTAAACCTAGTCACTTTTGTTATCACATTAAGGTTTGGTGATTCCTCCTTGTGTGATTCAACTGTGGTCTAGTACGGACTTGTGCTCCCACGTACCGTCGCGTATATATGGGGAGACTCCACTAGGTTATCAT
>APFE030515408.1:0-19685 GCA_000404065.3 Pinus taeda
TTAAAGAGGTTTCTTATCGAATACATATATTACTCTAGATATAGCAACCTAGATACTTGACATGGGTTATATTACGAGGTGTTAAAATCAATACATGCATATCATAAATTTATATTGGAATATGAAGAGCCTATTGGGAAGAGTTTTGTTGGATAATAATGAGTCTAAGGAGGATACTTTGTTGATTCTTGATGAGCTCCAACTCTATATGAAGACCTTGGATCATTGCATGCAAAATATTGAAGAAAATATGTGCCTTTCACTAGACCTAGGACACTCTTAGTGACAAGGGAAAGAGCCATTTAAGGTTAAGCCCTCTGACTCATCCTTGTTTCAATGAGATGATATTGTATTTCTAGTATTCTTTATGGTTTTTTGCTTATTATTTTGTCTTAGCTACTTGGTTGGATATTTTATGTCTCTATAATATAACTCATGTATATTTTAGATTTATTTTGGACATCAAACTCATGTCCACTAGTATGATTTCCCTAATGGCAGACCCAGACTAAGAAGTATACATTTTTTAAATGTTGAATGAAAAAAATAGCTTCACAAAGAAAAAACAAAAAAATTGGGATATTTATATCAATGTTGGATTGATGACATGTATTAATAACTAGGAAAGTGACCTTGATAGGTTGTGGAAGGAGTATCGAAGTAGGGTTTGAGATTCTTGACCCAACTATTCCTTTTAGCTTCGAGGACTAATTTGTATGGAAGAATCATAGCCTAAAAGTACCTCTAGTGGTCTCACTACAAGCCAACAATCTATGTATATTTACATAGGTAAATAAGTAGTCCTAATAGGGACATTACTCACTCAAAAAGAATAAGGCTTATACTTGACCTCTTTCCCTATCTAGAACAACTAATGGATAACATATGAAAATAATGTAGAGCATTTTCATTTGATTAAAAATTGGGTCTCTCCAAACCTTGACATTGCAATGAAAATTAAACTGTGGAAGCCTTCTATCAGGAATCTCATGCCCCTGGATCTTGAGAATCATCCCACTTGGACAATAAGCCAATGTTGGCTTTCTATATCCTTTCTCATGACCTCTTGTAGCTCTTGGAGATAATAATTAAAGTAGACTATAATTGTGATATTTTAAAGTGAATTGTAAGCCATTTGTTTTGCCAATCTGCCTTTTAAAACAACTCAGATAATCTACCTTGATTCTTCAACGGAGCTATCACAAGTCTAATAAACCACATTCCTTATGTGATGGTACTTGAATCATGATATTATTTGTCCATAAATGATGCTATACTTATCTTTCGCATGCTCCAATTCAAGATTTCTTCAATTAATATAAAATTATAGTTGCATTTCATGGTTATACTTATCTTTCACATGCTCCAATTCAAGACATTTTCAACTAAGATACAATTTTAGTTGCATTTCATGGTTGTATATGAATTTAATTGAGTATAATAACACCTTTGGTTGCTACCAAACATTGTGCTCCTATGTTTGGATAGTTTAAGAATGGCCATAGATTTATAACATCAACAACTGAATGGTCCAGAATATGTTTGCACTTCTGCATTCCAAATTTCTAGAGACATACTTGTTTCCATTTAAATTATGATCTTATTTAATTTTTCACTCCATATATTGGCATGATTCCAAAGTTGGCTTGCTTTTACAATCTATAGGTTGGAAGTTGTGACTTAGTATTTTGCAAGCTATGTATTTACTTTAAACTTTGAAAATAAGCCTTGTTATAGGCCAAGCTTATATATGAACTTTGGGGCATTAAAATTGTGGTGTAAATGATTTTTATTATAGGAGTTAAGACTAAATTATTGATATGGAGGCCTTGGCAATAGCACAATATATAAAATTTTAATCTACGTCGCAAATATATAATATAGATTTTAGCAAGGATGAAATCTGGTAACTATAAAAACAACTGATAGATGTGTTGTTATGCCCTTATAGGCTTAACATTGACCAAATTAAGAAACTGATACAATTGTGAACCCATTTTTTTGAGAGGAAATACATTAGCTATCAAAATTTGGTTGTCTCTACAAGCATTCTTATATATTAAATTATCTATTTAATGATTACAAGTGTAAACTGAAGCCCTACATGGCAACACCATGTTTTGTTGAATTGGAGGCTATGCCTGACTTAGATCTCGGGTGTTGAAGAGTTAATCTAGCTATGAAAGGGATATTATGATAGTACAAATCAATATTGTCTTAGTATGCTTATGATCCAAAGCCAATGCATTGTCTTGAACAACCTTCAGGCTCGATTTCATTGAAAATTACAATAGATACACCTCAACCTTTTTGATTAAGTAAAACTCATTTTTACACGATAAGAATTGATTCATATCATTAAGTGATTCACATTCTCAATCAATGAGACTAAACTATGTATCTTTGGACAATAAACATCTTGGAGAGAAGCCTTGTATTGTTGAACAATATACACCTATTTTGTATCATTGAACAATATACATTTTGGAGAGTCTCTAGGGGCAATTCAATTAGTGATGGCCATGAAAATGGAGTGTTATGTGTGAGGTGTTTTGAGGTTAAAATCACTTGATTCACCCATGCTTGTGGATGGGGAATACAAGGTTATAGTGGTAGTGGTTGGAATTGACATGGAGACCAGCCCTGTCATGCGAGTATAAGAGTAGCCTAGTTACCAATTCCTCTAGCTATTATACACACACACACACACACACACACACACACACACATCTTGAAAACATAAGCTTTATATTGTTGAACTATATACATATTGCATCAATAAGAAATGTATTGTTGAAAAATGTACATCTTAGAGCGATAATTTATTTATTTTTGAACAATATACATACATCTTAGAGTCATTATTTCAACCCTGTATTGTTGGATAATATGCATCTTGGAGCAATTACTTGGATAGTCTTGTCATTGGGGATGGAAAAATATCAGGCAAAAAATATATTTCGAAGTCTATAATAAGGAAATACTATGTTTCCAAGGACTTAAACTCCTCTTAATGTCTTGTCACAGGATACAGTAAAATTATGAGGGAGAAATTCAATCCTTGTGCCCACCAAACTTACTATTATGTCAATAGAAAATAGATTTCCAAGGATATTTTACTAAGCCTATGAACCCATGAGGTGTAGATCAATTGGTTTGAGTGGGGTTTAGTACCCAATAGGTAACATGTTCAAATATCATGGGGAGGGGTTGAGGATGGGAGCCACCTTTGGGGGAATTAAACTATCCCACAGGGCATCCAAGCTTGACTGATATTCACACAATCCTATTGAAAATACTAAGAGGGGGGTGAATCAGTATTTCTTTTCAATTGTTACTTTTACGAGTTAGATCACTTATATTTGGAACACAAAATGGACAATGATAAGAAAAAATGCTTTTATTAATTGAATCAAGTACAAATGAATGAGTACAATAATTGTTGCCAAGCTCCAACTTGGATTTTAGTGAGGCTCCAACCTCTAGGGCTTCGACCCTATCTTATCTAAGGCACCAACCTTGAGTTTAGGAGCACCGAATCCAAGGTCACCAATCCACATTCTTACAAGCTCCAACCTATATTTTCCAAGCACCGACTTGGACTTCCAAGGCTCCAACCTTGTCAATTTTGAGTCACCAACCTCATCAATTCTAAGTCACCAACCCCAACGTCTCCAACCCTATCTTTTCACTTTGTCAAGGTATGTTTGGTTGTACTTCAAGGCTCCTAATATCTTCTTCAATGAGCCCTTTCAATCTGCACTAATGTTGTCAACTTATCGTTCATGTCACATCATCAATGACAACCTTGTTCTCTTCACATGAAGGTATCTCCGCTGTCCTTCATGGTACCCAATCAATTTGTCCAAGTCACCTCATGATGGCTTATGCATCATGGTCTTCAAGGGTGTCTCCAAAACTTCAATCAATGTGTGTCTTCAATCAATTGGACAAGTTTTTCACAAGGTCTTCCAAACAACTGTTCAATTGTTGTTCAATTATTGTTCAATTGTTGTTCACTTGCTATTCATTTGTTGTTCACTTGTTGTTCAATTTATGTTCACTTGATGTTCAGTTTTTGTTCAATTGTTGTTTAATTCCTATTCACTTTATGTTCAATTGTTGTTCAATTGACCTCCCGCGTCATTTTCTGTTCAATTGACCCCCTACTATTCAATTGTTGTTCAATTGACCATCTGCGTGATTTGTTGTTCAATTGACCTCCTGTTGTTCAATTTCTGTTAAATTGACCTCCTGTTGTTCAATTTCTATTCAATTGACCTCCTGCATCATTTGTTGTTCAATTGCTAAAGTCTGGGCAATATGTAATTGCAAGAGATAAATCACTGTCTCGAGATAATATAGATGAGACTACTGTGTCATGAGATCAACTTCCATAGGTCTAAGAAATAGGTTGATGTCTACGTTATGGATTTACTTTGGATCTGATTCTTCCAAGATGAATCAGGTCAAAAGATTGTCCTATCGCTTTGTCTTCTGCTTCCTTCTTCGCTCGGCCTTCGGATTCACTCAGATTTCAACTTTGTTCTTTTCTCTGTCTCACTCAACCTTCAACTTACATTCACTGTTTTTTTCTTTTCACTCGTCCTTCGGCTTCCTTCAAGTTCCTGAGTTGTGAATTGTTTTTCTTCTTTGTTATCGATGCCCGAGATCCTTACTTGAGGTGAAGCTTTTGACTTGTATTTATACGGGTTTCAGCAATACCCAAAAGACATGTTTATTTGAGGGAGGTCGACCTGTATATTAAAAATATGTATCAAAGGTCCTTTATCATAGACTTGTTTATTCTTGAAAACCACATAGGAGAGGTTATACCCACATTATAATAGATGACTGGTGGTCCCCACATGCCACGTCACTACTTTAATCACAATCGCAACTTCGAAAGTCTGCAAATAACATAGCAATTCCCCTACTGCCGATGGAGCGGATGCGATATGATCTTAAGAAGTTGTTAATAAATTCGTCAGGTCAGAACCTCAAATCACAAAGGTTTTGTGTAATGGGATATAATAAAGTTGTCGATAAAGTGTCGATATAAAGTCGTTGATGTGTTTTTTGGTCTTTATTCTTAACTCCTCCGTTATGGCTCCTCTTCCGATAGCTCTACTCCTCTGATTTAATGTTCCTCTTTGTTCTTCTGATAGCACTTACCCTTGGGCATATGCGATAGCCTACTTTGTCTTGGCTTGTCACTCCTGTGGCTCTCTTCACTCTTATGACTTCCAATAGCTATTATTTGATGGCTTCCAATAAATTTCCTCATGCTCTTGTTGCTTCATGGATCTGTTGTGCCTGGCTTCACATCATTATTTACTATCCAGAATATTTCCATATTGACATCAATGACAATCTAGATCAACAATCTCCCCCTTTGTCATTGGTGGCAATATTCTTCTTCTCTCCCCCTTTAACATCAATGGCAAAGGAGTGCACAAGGACTCCCCCTATCAAACTTCTTCTATTCTTTATGAACATTAGATCTTTATGGGTATGTTACTCCCCCTGTCGTGGTGCTCTTCTTTTTACTCAAGATAGAAGGATTGTTGCCTCATAATCAGCTAGCACATTATCCCTTCTTCATGTCTCAGAACTTCTTCATTATGGCTTCAACAATGACTAAAGATGCCCCACTTAAATGCTTCAAAACAGACTCCAAATAGTCATACACCAAATGTCCAAGTCCAATTTTTTACGATTCTACATTGTATTCTGTTGTCTACACAGTCAGAATTAAGAGGCCTTCATAGTCCAAATCAAGAGAAAATGCCACTGCAATTGTCTTTCTTGCTATCTTTCTTCAAATCTGACTTCCTCTATATCTTGTTCTTCTTCTTAAGTTACTGAGCTATATTCAACTGCACAACATTCTCCTCTTTTTTTATAGTTCTTTTAATGAACCATCTTTTCCTTTTGTTCTTGCAAGTTATCTCCACTAGTAATTTTTGATATCCAATCTATGACCGCCTTTTAAATTCTTTCTATTGGTTGACAACTTTTTGCAATGCTTCAATTATGTTAGAGCTACCAACTTCTCTTGCTTCGAACTCCATTCCCAAATGTATCTGTTTGTTTGAAGGTTGCCTCTATTTGTGTCCATAATTCTCAAATCATATCCCTGAGTTGAGATATTCAACTTCTGTAATAACAACAACATAGTTCTTTGCCCCATTTCTTAAGCATTAGATGGCCTTCTCCACTGCTCCAATTTCTACTTAGTAATCAAGTAGAAAAAACATCTTCAACAACAATCCACTGGATAGATAAGAGATCATGTTCTTCAATGTAGTGCTCCTGAAAAATGATCTTTATCAAAGGGTGATTATTAATATAGCTCATCAAGGATTTCATAAGGAACCTTTCACATATAGCTTTTACAATAATGATCAAGAATCACAGGCTCCACCTAATTGTATGCATCATCTCTTTTTGAAAAAATTCCATCATCAAACACTCAGAATATTAAGGATATCTTCATCAAGTCAACAACATGTGTTGTTGGCTGGAGAGTTCAGGAGATTTTTAGATTGCATCAACTTTCTCCTCCATACTTGTGTAACTTTCTTCTCTGGCATGGTTCTAGCTTGTGTAGGAACCCAATTTAAGTTACAATCACGTACCATATGACTGATGTTATGACACTTGAAGCGTTTTATATTGTTCATGAATAAGAATTCATGATTTCTTCCTGCAGAATTGCTTCTCAGAGATTGACAAGGACCATTATAATTATCTTTTTGATATGCCCTACAATCTTTTGCCATGTGCCCAAAGTTTGTACAAGAATAGAAATAACCAAGAAATATACTTTGGTACCTGGGAGAAGAAGGTTTCCTTGATGTACTTCTAAGGTCTTTTTAGCTCGGGTTCCTTTGATGATAACCATTGCTTCTTCCTTCCTTGACACCATCTACATTTCTTCTTGTAGGAGGGTTTCTTCCATAGTTGTCTTAACTCTTCTCCTTGCCTTTGCTGGAACTGGGAGCATCAACATTTCTTCCAAGCTTCCTCACATCCTTGTTGTTTGAAGCATTAGGGTCTGCATCATTCTTGCTTGAGGATTCACCTGTATAGCCAAGACCTTTTATCAAGAGGAGACCTTTGATGACTCAGGATTTCATCTAGGGTTTGAGAAATTTTCAAGTTCTTATTCATAAATTCAACTTCCTTTTTAAGAAATATAATCTCTTATTTCATTTTGGTTGCTTCACATGATTGGGCCTTAAGCGAAGTGATTTCAGATTTTAACTTGGTGATGTCATCATCCTTTTCTTTCAGTTGGCCTATCATGGTGTTTCTCTCTT
Source organism: Pinus taeda (assembly GCA_000404065.3). Classification (NCBI taxonomy): domain Eukaryota; kingdom Viridiplantae; phylum Streptophyta; class Pinopsida; order Pinales; family Pinaceae; genus Pinus; species Pinus taeda. The sequence continues at coordinate 7,326 of APFE030515408.1, forward strand.
TTTCTGCTTCATCAACTTGTCCTTCTATGAATCTCAAAGATTCAATCACCTTCTCAGCTCCTTGTGCTTGTTTCCTTTCTTCTTCTAGTTGAGATCTAAGGGATCAGACCTCTTCCTTGTATTGACCAATCTCTACTTCAAAATTGTTCAAGCTCTTGTGCCTTTTTTCAAGTTGGCTTGACAAGGTATCTTCCTGTCTCTTGGCCTTATCCAATTGATTTTTCATAGATATGAATTCTTCATGATGCTTTCTTTTGTTTTAATGAAGTTCCTCCTTAAGCTTGACATGCTCTTCATCTCTTTCTTGCACTTGAAGCTTGACAAGGTCAACTTCCTTCCTTGTCTGGTCTTGGTCACTAGCTAGTGCTTTCTTATTAAGTTCTTCATTTTCCTTTTTTAAACTGATAATTTCTTCCATGGCAGCCATAAGTTTAGTGAGGATATCTTCTTTAAAATCCTTTTCATTCTCTTCATCTTCTAGGTCTTCTTTAGCCTTGATGTCATCATTCTCCTTTTCAGCTTCTATGATGGGTTCTAGATTTCCTTCTTGGTTTCCATCATCTTCTTGACTAGTGGTCATGATCAATGCTCCTTTTGGATGAAGCTCATGAAGTTTATCCCATATGCCTATTGTTGACAAACATTTTTCAAAATTGGCCTTCATAGAATCAGGTAGCCCATTCAAGATTTCTTTCATTGCTCTTGTATTATGTTCCTTGGATTTTCCATCGATCATGCTATCAACAATCACTGATTTCCATACTTCAATGCCTTGAGTCTTTAAGAAATTCCTAATTCTTGCTTCCCATATATCAAAGTTTCCATTGAACAATGGAGCCTTTACAAATTGATTGACATCAATTTCGGTGGTTGAGGGAGACACATCTTTAGGAGGATTGGAAACTTTCTTTCGTGGCTTCGCCATTTGTGTTCTAAGGATCAAACTTCAAGCTACTAGGTTTTGAGTGAAGGTACTGGCTCTGATCCCAATTGTTGGAAATACTGAGAGGGGGTTGAATCAGTATTTCTTTTCAATTGTTACTTTTACCAGTTATATCACTTATATTTAGAACACAAAATGAACAACGATAAGAATAAATGCTTTTATTAATTGAATCAAGTACAAACAAAAGAGTACAATAATTGTTGCCAAGATCTAACTTGGAATTTAGTGAGGCTTTGACCTCTAGGGCTTTGACCCTATCTTATCTAAGGCACCAACCTTGAGTTTAGGAGCACCGACTCCAAGGACACCAATCCACAATCTTCCAGGCTCCGACCTACATTTTCCAAGCACCGACTTGGACTTCCAAGGCTCCAAACTCTTCAATTTTGAGGCACCAACCTTGTCAATTCTAAGGCATCAACCCAAGGGCTCCAACCTTATATTTTCACTTTGTTAAGGTATGTTTGGTTGTACTTCATGGCTCCTAATATCTTCTTCAACGAGCCCTTTTAATCTTCAGCAACGTCGTCAACTTATCGTTCACGTCACGTCATCAATGAAAACCTTGTTCTCTTCACATGAAGGTGTCTCCGATGTCCTTCATGGTACCCAATCAATTTGTCCAAGTCACCTCATGATGGCTTATGCATCATGGCCTTCAAGGGTGTCTCCAAAACTTCAATCAATGTGTGTCTTCAATCAATTGGACAAGTTTTGCACAAGGTCTTCAAAATAGTTGTTCAATTGCTATTCAATTACTGTTCAATTGTTGTTCAATTGTTTTTCACTTGATGTTCACTTGTTGTTCAATTGTTGTTCACTTGTTCAATTGTTGTTCACTTGTTGTTCAATTGACCTCCTGCGTCATTTGTTGTTCAATTACTGTTCAATTGACCTCCTGCATCATTTGTTGTTCAATTGACCTCCTGATTTTAAATTGTTGTTCAATTGACCTCCTATTGTTCAATTGATGTTCAATTGACCTCTTGAGCCATTTGTTGTTCAATTGCTAAAGTTTGCGTAGTATGTAATTGCAAGAGATAAATCATTGTCTTGAGATAATAGAGCTGAGACTACTGTGTCACGAGATCAACTTCCATAGGTTTGAGCAACAGGTCAATGTCTGTGTTATAGCTTTACTTCGGGTCTGATCCTTCCAAGATGACTCAAGTCAAAAGATTGTCCTCCCACTCTGTCTTCTGCTTCCTTCTTTGCTCGACCTTCGACTTCTCGATCTTCAGCTTCACTCAGCATTCAGCTTCGTTCTTTTCTTTGTCTCGCTCAACCTTCAACTCACATTCACTGTTTTTTCTTTTCGCTCATCCTTCAGCTTCCTTCGAGTTCATGAGTTGTGAACTATTTTTCTTCTCTATTATCGATGCCCGAGATCCTTACTTGAGGTGAAGCTTTTGATTTGTATTTATACGAGTTTCACCAATACCCAAAAGACATGTTTATTGGAGGGAGGCCGACCCATATATTAAAAATATGTATCGGAGGTCCTTTATCATAGACTTGTTTATTCTCGAAAACCACATAGAAGAGGTTATACCCACATTATAATAGATGACTGGTGGTCCCCACATGCCACGTCACTACTTTAATCGCAATCACAATTTCATGAAACTCCTGCAATCGCAACTTCAGAGGTCTACACATAACATAGCGATTCCCCTACTACTGATGGATCGGATGCGATATGATCTTAAGCAGTTTTAAATAAATTCATCGAGTCCACAACCTCAAATCGTAATTGCTGGTTTTGTGCGGTGGCATATAATAAATTTGTCGATAAAGTGCCGATATAAAGTCGTTGATGTGTTTTCTGGTCTTTACTGTTAACTCCTCCGTTATGGCTCCTCTTCCAATAGCTCTACTCCTTCGACGTAATGTTTCTCTTTGTTCTTCTGATTGCACTTATCCTTGGGCATATGCGATAACTTGCTTTGTCTTGGCTTGTTGCTCCTATGGCTTCTCTTCACTCTTATGACTTCCAATAGCTCTTCTTTGATGGCTTCTGATAAATTTCCTCCTGCTCCTGTTGCTTCATGGATCTTCTATGCTTGGCTTCACATCATTATTTACTATCCAGAATATTTCCAGATTGACATCAATGACAATCTATATCAACAAATCCTAGTGATAACATCCCACTAGTGGGTAGATCATTCTTCCATCCAACATTGGAGCTAGCCTTGTAAAGCTTCACACAATCCCTGTGATAGCATCCCACTAGTGGGTGTTGGGAATACTTATTGTCATAATAAAACCATTCATAAAGTCAATATGGGACATAAATTAATGAGCTAAAAACAATATGTTTGTAGGAAATGTGAGCATTATTTATTTCTTAAAACAACTAATTAATAAGCTTATATTCTACTTGCAAAAAAGGCAACTTAAACTTGCTTCTAATAATGAAACAAACACTCAAACTAAAAATAAATATGCATGAAATTTAGGCCTATCTATCTATCCTTTATCTTTAGACCTCTTGGCTTGGCTCAACGATACTATCTTTCACTATCTCGAAGAAAACATTCAAGTACTCACTACATGTTAGGTCCAGCGATAAAAGGTTCTAGTTATAGTCCTAAAATTCTCAAAAACTAAATGCTGGAATGAAAAGACAAAGCATAGGAATAAACACTGAAAGGAAAATCTCATGTAAACTAATCTATGATAACCAAATTCTCAGTGCTAAGTGCTGGTTACTAGATTGCTAGGTTTCTACATTGTTAAATAATCAAGAAAGAAAACTAGCCTAAGTCTAAACACTACTTTCTATCCAAGACTTCTATAAACGTTACATGTATGAAAATAGATACAATTCATACCAAAAATCATAATGCTTTAAGAAAATTATTGCATGTCCATAACATTGTTCATTCATATTAGTGATCACACTTACTACAGTAGCTCATTGTGTGTTCATAACACTCTTGCTACAATGGATAAATATATATTCATTCCACAACTCACCATGCATTTGTACCAAATATCAAAGATCATAGAGTAGTCTGTTTCCAATAAGTAATGAACACCTTATACTATCATGTCGTGAACCATATGAAGATATCAAAGCCCTTTTCAAATACAAAGACTTCATATGAATAAAACTCAAGCACACAACATGCATATCTATAGATTGTTGCAAATCAAGATTTGTTAACACAAGTATATATTGTCATAGTTTGAATGACGGTTTTGATATAGGTCTCAATACACTGTCAACAAAAGGTAATATTATTTTGTATGGATCTTGAGAAAACCATATCAAGGTTGAAGTATAAATAACAAAGTATGGTAGAGTATGAAAAGTTACTCTGTCTCAACGCCTGCTTTGTATCAAACCTAAAGTTAAAGTATTTCAATTGCTCATAAATTGAAAACTAATATTACAAATAGCGATAGGGATTTAGTAAAACAACTAGATCAAATCATAATTCAAATCATAAAGTAAATCTCAGGCTTATTGTATGTAAATATAAACATATCTCTATATGAAAAATATCATGTCATTGAAATCCTTGTTCGCAATAGAACTGTAAATGATCATGGATCCAATACAATCTTACAAGTAATATGACCAAGAAATGGTGCTTATGCATATGTAACAATGATTCTTCACACAAGGTTACTCTACATATGATATACGAACAATAGAAATGATAATAAGAAAAGCATTGTCAGTCATATAAATGTTATATCTCATAACAAGCTTGAACAAAAGGAAAATTTGAAACAATGCAAACATGCAAATGAAAGTAGAGATACTCTACAATAAGGACACTCCTAGAGTCCCTCCCACAATGGCGCTTAGCTATGCTAGAGGCTCAATGATAAAAAAATCACCAAAATGATGGTGTTAGTGTCAGTATTTGCAAACTACCATCAGTGATAAAAAATCCTCTTTTCACATCATATTAGGGTCCCATTCTGAAATTTTTGTCATTCCACAAGGCCATCATGCAAAAATTTGGTCACTAAAGGTTGAATTAGGGCTTCCTTTACTCCTTTTAGAAATTTACCCCTTCCTAGCTCATTTTAACCTTGCTGAGTATCGATTGTCCATAAATTTAATGACATTATGCCATCACATCAGTCATGTCATCTTGAAATTCAATCCTTCAAGGTCTAATTAGGTATTTTAGCGTTTTTCAAGGTTTCATTAGGTTATTAGGGCTTCCAAGGTTCCAATAAAGCTCCATTCCATTGCATAAGACTGAAAAGTAAAGGGTGATCAAAAAACATTTATTCACCATGTGAAGATGATTTGTAAAGAGGAATGCTTATTTCATCATGTAATTTTATGCTCAATATATGTAATAAGTATTGTTCCTAAGCTGCCAACTCAATCTCTATATGCCAACTTCATTAAAGAAAAGTCAAATTCAAAGAGTTCTCAAAGACCATCAAAAGATCAATTTATAAAAGGAAATAGTCAAGTGAAATGGTAATGTTTCAAAAAGTTAAGTGAATGCCAAAGGGAGTTGTCTTTTCCCAAGGGTGTCCAACTCATCATTTTCCACAAGCACTAAACCCTAATTTCCTCTCCCACTGAGCTAGGTTTGGCTATGGAATCAAAGACATCTGAGCATAATAGGCCTAAGGGAGGTAATTTTAGCAAGTATGAGGCCATTCCAACTCATAAACATCATGCCTACATCATTTTTCAAGAATTCATTCCAAGGGACAAATCATTTGCCACACATACGACCGGTTTTGCTTCCAAGTATGTTTCCAACCAAACATAGATTAATTTTACAAAAGTGAGAGAGGTTTTTGTCCATAATAGTCAAAGGATGAAAAACCTCCTTCGGGTTTTACACAAGTGTTATGGTTATGGAGAAATGTCAAAAATACAGTTGCTACAAGAGAGTTGTTGAACTCTTGGAATGACCTTGGTAAAATCAATTTGTCTCCTAGATGTAGTGTCCAAATGACTTGATTGATGAGTCAAATGATAACTAGGAAGAAATATATTTCCAATGAGCTATCATGTTCTCAATTTGGAGTTGAGAAAGACCTCCAAAAGTTTCTTTCAATATCACACTTTATTTTTCACCCTCATTCTGCACTTTTTGACCACTCTTGGGAGAATCAACTTTTGGAGGGTCAAATCAAGTCCATTTTCGAAAATGAAGGCATATATGGAAACTAGACAAGATAGATTTCCAATGAGTTATTCTAGGCTCAATTTTGACACTGGGAAGGCAGTCAAAATCAGCCTGAAATTTGGAGGGTGTGTTCTAAACTTGGAGGGTGTGTACAACACTGGTGGCGTGCGTTTGCCAAGAAAATCCGGTGTATTTTCTAAGGGCACTGCGTGCCTGTAAGTGGAGGGCATGTTTGACCGTGGTGCTACGCCTTTGCCTTAGAACAACCAGAAGTTGCCCAAAGAACCCTACATTGCTCCAAACACTAGAATTTGCGACCAAGGTGCTCCAAGCAAGCAAGTAGGTTAAGATTGCATTGCTCCTCTCCTTTACATTTTATTTATAGAGTGTTTCATTGGTTTTGGAAGTCATACTAATTTTAAAACCCTAGTAACCTAATTCCACTCCTAATACTCATTCCCTAGCATCCCACTACCATTTCTATATTTCATAATTACCCCTCCCATCTCCCTATTTCAATCCCCTCACAATTCCTCACCTCCTTCCATAAGCCCAACACCTACATTCAACTTCATCATTTCCCTAGGGTTTGACTCCAATAACCCATGGTTGAAGAAGAAAATAGAGGTCAGAGTGAGGAAGAAAGATAGGAGAAGAGGCAATAAAAGAAAGGAGGGAGAATCATTAGACATGATCCAACCGATACCAGAGAACTCATGGCATCTCCCATCACTGTGACAAGTTTTAAGTATGTGGGCTGTTTTGAGTTTTGTGAGAATGTGGAATGGATTCAACATAATCCTGTGTTGACCAAATTATTCATCACCAACCTCCACGACATCCAGGTAAACCTTGTTGGTGTCACATTCACTATATCTCCTGCTATCATAGCAGAAGCCTCTAGGATCCCAAATATGGGGGAAAATGGTTTAAACAAGGAGAATTGGCTCATTTTTATTATGAGCCATATATTAAACCAAGATACAAGAATGAGAGAAAGAGGATCTTTCCTTTCTCTTACCTCCTAGATAGATATATTCCCATGATGAAAATCATCATGAAGTACTTCACATGTGAGGGTAGGTTTCCAGGCTCTATTCCTATCATATTCGGCTACTCATGCATTTTACAAGAGTCAAAATGCTTAATCTGCCCTACTATATTTACTGAGACATTGGAAAGATGTCATTCATTGCTGGAAGGAACAATTATGATCATCAAATTCAAAGCATCTTTCACCACTCCCTCATCAAAATGATAGTCCTACACCACCAAGATCAACTTAGCATTGCATGGGACACTTTCATATCTAATGAGATTTTTACAGTCCCACCTATTCAGCATGGCCAAAAAACACCTTCATCTTCTCATCCATCCACCTCCATTCCTCCACCTTAGCCCATACATCATCCATATTCACCTTATGAATCAGACACACCATCACCTTCATCATCACCATCCAATGAGCCTATTCATCCACCTGGCAGAGATGAAGGCAATGAGCAAGAAAATATTGAGCATGGTGAGAGCAGCATGTCCAAAGAGGCTAGGCTAGGTACTTTGACACATACTTATCAGAGAGGGCATAGGAATGTATTTTCCCCACAGATCGTGGGAGGGGCTTTGCCTTCTTCATTGGAAAAACAAGTACAAAAGGGTAAGGAAAAGGTTATAGAGGCAGAGATCCAGCACCAAGAGGAAGATCTCCATGAGACAGAGCATGATTTTCAGTTAGTTGACCCAGATGAACATGATGACAGTGAGAACATAGCCATTTTTTTCAAGGAGAATAATGCACTTATAGGAGAGCTCCAAGTCAACTTGCAAAGTGCCAAATACATTATTTCATTCTATGAGCAGGAGAATAGGCGAATTGAGGTAAAAAATGAGCTCATGGAGATTCAACTCATCAAAGAAAAGAGAGAGGCTGAAAAGGCTAAGGCCTTACTTGATGAGGAATATGGACAATATGGTGAATATCTTGATGAACAGGTGCCAAGAAGAAGGCCAAGGACAAGGCCTAAAGAGAGCTTTGGAGCTAGAAAAGTAAAGGGAGGTAGAATTAGCCAATGAGCTCACCCTAAATGAGAAATTTGACAAAATGGTGAATGAAAACCAGGAACATTGGCTCGAGAGGGTGAACAATCGACTTGAGGGCCTCTTAGACAAGGCCAAAAGGGATATTTACATGCAGAGAAGGACGGCTAAGCATTATGCCATGAGAAACAAAATTGCAAGAGCCAAGCTCCAAAGATCTCATGCAAAAATTAAAGCCTTGACCAAGCAAGAGGAGAAAAGAAGGTTATATATCCTTGCTGAGGCATCACTCCATGCCTCAAATAGATGATCAACCATCAGCTCACCCATTTTGACAATTTTTGACCAAGTTTTGCAAGTTACAATTTTCTGTGTTTTTTAAAGTATTTTCAACACAGCCAATATGTCAAATGCGTAACACCTAAGGTGTTGCGCTCTTTTTTGAGGCATCTGATGGGAAAAAGGCTAGAATTTTTGGATTAGAATGATAAGGACATGAACCGTATGCATTTTCTAAGAATTTGGAGGAAAACTGGTCATCCAAAAGGGTAAAAAACCAGTAAAAAGTCACCTTTCTGCCTATTTTTTGTCCTGGTTACTGCGCCTTTACCAGTCTTGGAAGATTGGAATTTTGACAAGGCAAATGACCTCCAAATTGAAAAATTAAGGAATTTCGAGAAAGTAGTCTCGAAGGGCTTTCCAACAAGCTATCTTGGAGAAACTTTGTACATCAGGAAGGCACCCAAAAGTAGCTCTAAATTTGTAGGGTGCATTTGACACTAAGAGGGTGTGTTTGACAAAGGAAGGGTGTGTTTGACAGTCTTCTCCAATTTTCACTGTTTCTCTCCAAATTGAATTTCACCTTTGGGAAATTGATGTTTTACTCATGTAATTGATCAAGATGATGTAATTATTATGTTTTTTACTGTTATCTAGGGTAAATACATCAGTCAAATGGCCTACATGGCATGTAATGAATCAGTTTGCTAGAGTTAGGAATGAGTCACTTTGACCACCCTACCCTGTAGCTATCAGTTTAGTCTTTCTTGCAACTGCTCCTCTCATGTATTCGACCACTAAGGCTAGGATGATTTAGTTTGAGGTCTATATTGTGTATTTTCTTAGTCATTTTACAGGTTGGACTCTCTTGGATGTTGTATTAGCTTTCAGAATTTGGCATGGAATATGTTGGATGAAGTTGCAGCTATTTTGGTGGGATTTCTATGGCATGGTATTTTTATCTTGTTTCTTTTTCAGTTTCATATGTGTGAATGTTTTGTTCCTCTCATGATCCATTTCACTCTAATTATGTTTGATTTTCAAGGTGTGATAAGCAAAATTCATCCTTGTATGCTCTGTTTTGGGAAAATCATCATAGATTGTTTCATTTCTTTAGTTTAAAAAGAATTCATGACCCTCATGCTCTTTTTAGCATCTCACTAGTCTAAACCATCTCATCACTATACTACAGAGTTTAAAGTGCCTTACCTACCTTGCCCCATCAGAGGTTTGCAATTCCGATTCACTTTGCCCTGACCTAGTTCATTCTCCAACCTAATTCACTCATCCTTGTGACTACCCCAACCCCAATCAAATCAAACAAACCTCTGCACATCATATCTAGCCTCAAACCCTAATCTATCCATCCCTCTTGGTTGTGATCCTTTAGAGAGATCCCTCTCTGGCTTGGTAAGGCTAGCTACCAAGTCAAAAGATTGGTCTGTGGTTACCTCAATTGGAATCTTCCTCAGCCTTGGAGATCCAGAGGAGTGATAATAGATGGATCAATAATGATCTTTCATTTGAATCAAAACCAAAGTTACATGAAGAATAATTCCATCAAACTAGGGAAAAAATGTACAAAGTTCTTAGGAGTATTTTCAACATAGATTACATAGAATGTCCAACTAGCCTAGCATCAAAGTTCCCAGGTAAATTTGTATATTAAATCCTCGATTTATAGTGAATGCATTCTTTAGGAAAGGCTTGGTCTAGATTAGGGTTCGATCCCTGTATCTGAGGGATGAAGCTTCTCGTATTAGCCATGAGTACAACTAGAATATATCTCATAGCATTGTGAGCTTCACCCGATCCTTTGAAACCTTGGTGTAGCTGACCAGATCCCTCATACTTTGCAATTGTAGATGAAGGGTTTGGTTGAAATTTTTATGTCATCAAACCTTCCTTGTTTTACCTCAAAACCATTGAAGAGAGGATACAAATTTGTGTTTGAAGATGACTGCCACTCTATCAAGTGCTTGATCCACTTGGAGAGTGATCCCATGCATGTTATCCATGAATGTGCTTTCATAGGATCGAGGTTCCTTCGGTACCAAAAGTATTCATCTGGTATTGAAATTGAGTTAAGGTTATTCCATTAGTAAAACAACCTATAGAAACACTTAATTATCTAATTAAAACATAGAATTTAAATAATGAAGTATAGGGTACCTGACCATGCTATTGATAGGCATTGGAGGGTAATATAATACGTTTAAACAGAAAAAAGGATTTGATAAGGAAATAATGTCAACAATCCAGTGATGATATTTCTAGGGTTTAAAATCTCCCCATGGAAATCATCTTGGATGTCCTCATGTAAGCCAACACAAAATCTCAAAATTTTGGGTCTCCATATTGTAATTTGTTTCAAGAAATTCTTGTTGCATTGATGAGGATGCTATGTCCTCCACTTGTTCTAGTTACTCTTGTTGGAAATAATACTGAGAGGGGGGGGTGAATCAGTATTATCAAATTCTTTTCAATATACCTTCCAGATTTATACTTTAATTTATTCTTCAGATATTGATCATTAGTTTGTATGTCAGTACCATATAACAATGAGAAAGAACAAGAAAGATAGATAATCACACCAAGGAACACCAAATATAAGGTGGAAACCCAATGTGGGTGAAAACCACCTGCTGCAATATGTCTCTATCTTCTTTCAATTAGAAACTTCTTTTACAATGATTTGTACTGGTGCAATCCTTTACCAGTACGCAGGCTGCAACCTGCAGAGAGTTACAACCCTCTCTTGTTTTCCAGTCTCTCCTGGAAGGGAGCTACAACCCCCTTTGCTCTTTTTACTTCTTTAAGGACCACGTTTCATGAATTTTCAAACTTGATCCATGGACATCAAATAATCAACAAGTACATATGAATCAACCAAACTCCTTATACAATCAACCAATGAATCACCCAATTTCTCAGAATGTTGTAAATAGAAAGGCAATACTAGTAAACTAAACCCAGAACTCTGCAGCAAATAGATAAAAAGGCAGCCAACAAATACTTCAAGGAAAGGTCCGCAACTTGACCAATATAAACCTGCGGATATCCGCAACTCTTCTGTGTCTAAACTACGGAGATCCACACCTGATCTTTCTTGTGCTCTGCGTACTTTTGCTTAGATCCGCACCTGCACTGTCTGTCAGCGTACCTCTGCACTGTGTCTTATTCTGTGCTACGTACCTCGCACTACGCCTTCTTCTTCTCTGCGTCCCGCATGCACTGCACCTTCTTCTTCACTGCGTACCCCACACTGTGCCTTCTTCTGTGCTGCGTACCCCCGCACTGCGCTTTCTTCTGCGCTGCGTACCCCTGCACTTACGCCGTGGATCACCTGCGAACTTCTGATTAGGGCCAGATTTAATAGTCCTCCAATGTGCCACAGTCTGTCAGATCCACAGATCTGTTCATGCACCGAGAGATCACGACCTATCAATAGATTTGCCTTAAGTTTTCTCCTTGATTTAGATCTAGCTATTAAAAACCAACCACCCAAAATTTCAGATCTTAAGATATTCAAATTTCACTTGTGAAGCTAAGAGATCTCCTTTCCTCTTTATAGGCAAGCCTTTCACAATACCACGGTCCAAAACCATAATAACACAATACAATGAATCCAATACCTTGGATCAATATTTTTAGATGCAAAACCACGGACCAAAACCATAGGATCAAATATGTCACGCTAAATACCATGGACCATTCATAAATATTCCCACATGCACGCGCTTTTCTACATTGGAGAGAGTGAAACTGGGGTCCGCACCTTCTGAATGGAGCACCTGCGTGTATGTCCGCACTTCTTGGTCGGCGTACCTACGGGTCCACAGCTTCTCATAGGATCACCTGCGGGTATCTCTTTTTCCATGATTTTGAGAGCCTGAACTGAGATCTGCCACAAGAGTGAGTTGCCATCAAGTACAACACCTGTACCATAGAGCCAAACCAGAATCATAATGCCAACAA
>APFE030515411.1:10921-25746 GCA_000404065.3 Pinus taeda
TGTGTGTGTGTGTGTGTGTGTGTTTTATTTCAATTTGTTATTTTTTTAATTATTCTGTTTTTATTTTACATTTTCTTTCAACTTAAAAAAAAATGTTTTTGATTTTTTTTGGTTAATTTTTATTTATTTTCTTAAATTATGTGTATTTTTGAAATATTTTCCATTTTTTATTTTTGTTTAAATTTTTATTACAAGTTAATTTTGGCTTTTTACATTTTATAGTTTTTTATTTTTTTTTAGATATTTTTCATATTTGATATTTTTGTCATGTTTTTCATTTTTATGCTCTATTACTTGTTATTATTTTTTTCAATTTTTGTGTGTTTTTTTTTCAAAAATACTGATATTTTTTTTTTTTTTTGCTTTTTTTGTTTTTTTTTTTTTTTTGGTTTCAGGTCTATTCTTTTATTGTGATTTTAAATTATTATCTTTCGTTGTTGTTTTTTTAATATTTAATTTTTTTGTCATACATGTTTTTTATTACCAACATGAAAATCACCAACATTTAAAAAAAATATCCACACTTAATATATTAGAAAATTTAAAGTGTAAAAAATAAGCCCTCTAGACAGAAAGGATTTAAGGGGCATCAACACTATCAAAATCAAAATGAAAATCACTAACAAAAAAAATATATTCATACTTGATGCATAAAAAAATTTAAAGTGTAAAAAATAAGCCCTCTAAAAAGATGTGTTGATGTTGCATCAACATTTTGCAAAATCAGCATAAAAATCACTAACATTTAAAAAAAATTGTTCATACTTGATACATAAGAAAATTTAAAGTGCCAAAAATATGCTTAAAAAAAAGTGATTTTTCAATCACCACTTTTCAAAATTGGGTGATTTTTTGCTACCTCAAAAAAATAGGTACTAGGTAATTTTCTCATATGATTAGTAACTATGTTGTAGCTAAAGTTCATGGTTCTAGGGCCAGACTTCATGCACATTTCAATGCTTGTAGAACTTTCTAAGCTCCGCACTCGTACAACACTTCTTAACTCCACAACAATTACAATATACACAACAATTCAGTTGACTCCACAACAATGCCTCCATGCCTTGTTCGACGCTCTACAGGTCACGTAGCCGCACCAAAAACTCCACAAATGGTTAGCTCTTCAGAGCTGACTCCCCACAACAATCTGATTCTAGATCCTCACATGCATAGACGACTCCACACACAATTGCACTTGGCACAAGACCTCACCACCACCATGTCCTCAAGCCACACTCACGTCGCCTCCTCAAGCCACACTTAGACCCAAGCCCACACCGATTATGTCAATAGCAAGAATCTTAAGGAGAACACTTAGGCTCTGCCAATCACTTTGATTACTCCACATTATGCACAAGGAGCAACAACTCTTCCAACAGAACACCGAGCCCTTAGCTCTTCACTCCATTGAGCCCACTTGACTATGACTCTGATACCATATCAGAAATGAAGACTCAATCAAAGAGCTTGCAGATTCTATTCAAGATAAGACAATTTATAGATGCATCTAATCGGTAAATCTACTGAGGTTTCACTGACTGCCATTTACATTCTCCCTAACTCTATTGGCTATTAACTCCCCACTTACTAAGGAATAGTAAGAGTGATTATTATTAGGATAGGTGAAGGGTGTGACAGTCGAGTGGAGATGAAGATTCTGTTAACACCCAGGTTGTTCCCTATGACTCCCAAGGGAATACGGCCCGGGTAACCACTAACCAATCTTTGGATTGCAGCTTCTAGCCAAGCTGTAATCAGAGAGGGCTCTCTCTTTATAATTTGTCTCTGTTCTGATGGTATTTTAGGCTAGTTATGAGGTATAGGTTTGTTTATTGTTTGTTTGGTTGGGAGGATGTTTCTGATAGTTTTGAAGTGTTATCTGCAGGTGAATTAATCCATTGGGAAATGGGGTCTGTAGCTTTTGTTCCAGTGAGATCCTGACTTAGTGCAGCTGGAATTACAGGGCCTTTATATATTTCATGAAACAAACTGTAAATTGTGAAGGTGAGATGTGAATCAACCAGTGAAAAGCAGTTAAGAATTCTTCACTGAGCTGGGATGTGAGAAAGGGACTTATTACTTAGGAGCAGTAACTGAATTCCTGAATAAATAAATCACTGTGATGAAATAGTGTGAAAGGTAGCATTCAAGAATTACACTTTCATTACCATAACTGAAGAAAACATTTATAACAACTTAGATTGAGTTCAGGGTAATCTACAATTAAATCCTGAGACTATTCTTTTTCCTTGTTGTTAGGTGTTTAGAACATGGAAAACATGAATCATATATGAAAAATAACAAACATGAAATAGAGAGTAACAAGGAAAACTTATTGAGCCATGAAATACGCAGGAATCCTGCAACATTCAGTCACACACCAGCAAGACATCAAGTGACACAAAGCTTTAGAAATCCCAGCATCCTTTGTATTAATTCTCTGAAGATTTACAATAGAAGAGTAACAGAATTGATATCAAGAGATTTCTTACATCCGGAGTCCAACCCCTGCTAACAAATGCGAGGGGGAATATATAGAAGTCTATTAAAAAATATCTCAGGTATTGAGTCATCTGAGAGGGAAATATCTCCATTAACTCATTCAGAGATTGCAGATGAGAAGTTATTGCAATCTTTAGTGAACTATAAAGGCTCTTAACTCCTGTCAGAGTAATTTTGACCTTTGGGGCTCACGAAGTCGGTTGAGCGGCTTTGACATAACTGCTGAATGACGTGTCTGTGCAGCTGTAACTTCCTGTGTCTTCTCGGCCCTGTCACCTATGACTGTTTTTGCTGCTGTTGTGGCCGAGTACCTATGCTGAGTTGGCTCAGCCTCTGTCTTCATACCTACTGATGTGTCTTTGTCTTGCTGTGTATGAGATTCAAAGTATTTTTCAAAGGCAAAATCGCAATTACTGACTTTGGTTTAACAGTAATCGTATCAATTCCTCCCATGTATCTGATGAAGGAAACTGATGTTTAAAAATTGACCCCATGGTCTCATCAGCCTCTGTATACTTATAAAAGTGAGGGGGCTCATCAAATAAATGTGCAATTTCATTTCTAATAAAAAAAAAATTATCTACTCTATCAAAAAGAATCTGCCCTGTTGCTGGGCCTGCTTCTGAGGATGTACTAGGTGCCTCTGAAATCTGTGTTGCTGCAAAATTGCTTACTCTCTTGACATATTTCTCATGGGAGAGTAATTTTCCTGAAGGATCCAATAGGCTAGGGAGCCCCCTGTCCTGCAAAGCCATAAACCTGTTCTGAAATTTATTAATATCAGCTTGCATATCGTGGGTCCTTCTTTCCAGGGTCTGAATTAGGTTTCTCAAAGTCAGGACTCTTTTAATTAGGGAGATGGTCTCTGTTCTGTTTCCAATCCCCATTCTTACCAGCTGGTAGCTTGTCATGTAGTTCAACACTTCTATCATCTTAGGGGCAATCTCAGGCATGTTGCCTAGTGATGCCCTTGCCCTCTGCGTTTCTTTTCGTGCTCTTCCAATGAGTGCCACTTGCTCATATATAGCCTCAATATATTCCCATTGGTTTGTTATTGACTGGCCAATGGTGGTCCAGATGACCCTTTTAAGCTCTGCTGTGACTTTATCCAATGTGAGCTCTTTTTCTAGCTCAACAATCCTCTTCTTAAGGGCCTTTACCTCCCTTTCCCTTTCAGCCACATTTTGTTTTGATTTGTCATATTTTTCATTTATTTTTGCCAGATTGTCTTGGGCTTGGCTTAGCTCAGACATCTGGGACTCTAGTACCTGTATTTCTTTCCTCAGCTTCTGCATGTCCAGGCTTTCAGCCTGCTCTGTTGTTGGTGCTGAGGTGGTTGGTGCTGTGGTATCTGGAGCTTCTTGCTGCACTTGTTGGCTGGGAGGGGCAGTGTCTTAAGGGGTTTCCTCAAGGTTTATTATTTCTGGAGGTGGCTGTGAGGATTTCCCCGCCTCCTTCTGCTGCAATGCTGCTTCCAATGTGGCCTCTGATTCCTGCAGATTTTCTTGTGTTTGAATGAGCTCCTTGTATAATGTCATTAGTAAGGAAGCTGCATCCTTTTCTTGCCTCTGCTGGGCAACCTCATCCGTTTGTGGGTGGAGAGTTGGTGGGATTTTCAATTTCTTTTTTATTGCTGCCACATCAGCATCCCTCAGCTTGAGGACTTGTTGCACAGCCTTAACATCATTGGGGTAATGCCCAAACTCTATTATAATTTCCTCTAAGGCTTTGATCATGTTATCCTTAGCTTGAGAGGAAGCCTTTTCCAACTCAAGCTGTGCTGCAGTATTGTTCAGGCTATTTTGCAGCTTGTAGTTGACTAAGGTCTTATCAGCCAAAGTGGCATAGACCATCTCACCTGTCTACTTGTGGAGCTCAATCTGATCCATTGGGTGGATGTCTTTTGACAGGACCTCCAGATTGGTCCTGATGTAGTCTGCAGCTGTTTGTGGTTGCTGCACTGTTGGTGTAAAGTAGCTCATTGTCATCTTTCCCTCTTGCACATCAAATACAGACATGAGCCTTTGTTGGTTTGCAGGAGCCATGTTCAGCAGGTGATTGTAGAGCTGAATCTTTATTGGTTCACTCCTTCTCTTTGCATCTTTGAACTGTTGTTTGATGCTTGTTCCTGCTCCCTTGTTCTGTGCTGATGAGCTCACTTCTCCCAATGTTGCCCTGTCTTGCTCCTATTGCAAGGAGCTGGCAGAAGCTTCCATGCTTGGCATTTCCTCTTCTGAGAAGGGATTTAACCTTTGTCTCTTCTCTGGTGATTCAGTGAGGGGAGTCTCCCTTTCTCTTTTTCTGCCAATGTCCTCCCTTAGAGGGGTTTGGAGGATGGAGGAGTCAACCCTAGAATCCTGCCTTGGAGGTGCCATTGGTGTGTTTTGTTCAGTGGTGGCCGTTTGGGCCTCTCCTGTTTGTTTTTCCTGACCCTGTTGGTCTCCTTGCTGCTGTTCCTGCTGGGGCTGCTGTTGTTGACCCTGTGGTTCTTCCATCACCCTTTCTTTTCCCTTGCTCTGCCCTTGGTTTGTGGTTTGCACTGCCTCTTGCTGTGTTGCAGAAGATGAAGCAGCTGCTCCTGCTTGAGGCTTTGGCAGAGTAAGTACCTGAGAAGGACATTCTAAGTCAACCATTTTTAACAAATGCCTTCTAGCCCTTTCAACTAGTTCTTCTTGAGTAACTGGCTCTTCCAACGTGTTTCTTCTCCACTTTGGTTGGTTGGCATGTCTTTGAATGTGGAGCATGCTCACATGCTCATAGCTAGAAAGTTTGCATTTCTGCCTTTTCAAGGATATGAAGTTATTTGGGTCATAGGGCTTCCAAAGGAAGCTCTTTTTTAGGCCAAGGCCTTCTAGTCTTTTGTCAGCATCTTTCCATCCCTCTCTTTTGTTTAAGACAAAATGGCCCAGTTGATTTCTCACTTTAAGCTGTGCTTTCTTGCCCCTTCCTGCAAAGTGCACCATATCGGCATTTCCAAATTGCCTGAAATATTCTAAGGCAAACAGTCTCATTGGCACGTACCTGGGCAGTCTGTATGGGGGCAACTCACACCCATATATCCTGATCATAGTATGGTGTTGGTAAAAGTACCAATCCCCTATGCAGTATGCACTGGATAGCTGCACAATCCTCTGCATCTCATCAGATAGTCTTGGAGGGGGGGAGGTTAAAAAGAGAGACATAGCTGGATGGATGAACAGGTCTATGAACTCAGAGTATGTGTATGGAGAGTATGTGGGGATGTGGAAGACTGAGGTCCAGTATACTACTGACCTTGGGTTGCCTGCTGCATCAGTTCTCTTGATCTCAAAGGAGAACTTCTCATGTTGGTAGTACAGAATGAGATGATAAATGTATGAGGTGTATCTAAACACCTTCTCTCTGGACAAGTGTAAAAATTGCTCATGTATCTTGTCTGAGATGTATGTAGCATAATCATAATAAATAGGGGCCTTACCGGGGGAAAACATTGTCATCATCACTAATACAGTTTCCTCAATAAACTCTAGTGATTTGTACCCCAAAACTGAGCTAATCATATATGCCAGGTCCCGACCTAGTTGATTGAGATAGCCATCAAAAATGGGAGGGTGCAGCACTGTGTCAGAGTTTGTGATGAATAGCTGATTCAGCTTCAGGATCTGTGCTTCTGTTAATATCTTGGCTCCTTGGTTGATCAGGTCCAGCAGGGACAAGGGAACCAACTTCTTCTGGGTTTTGAACTGGAGCATTTCCCTGATGGCCTCAGGAGTTATATAGAACACTACTGCACCTTGAGGGTCAAGCACATCCCTCTGCATGGGGTCATAGTAGACAGCACATAAGTGAATCAGGTCAGGGAACTGGTTGACCTGAGGTAGCTTGAATATTGGGAGGGAGGACTCCCAAATGCCTAGAATATCTGTTCCATCTCTATGTTTGGCTCTGAGCTCATTTAACAGATGAATGTGGAACTTGCAGTTAGATGGGCTATCCTCTGAGATTTGGTAGTCTAGGTCTGCCAAATCCTGCCACTCAAGCTCTCTCTGGGGGGCATTCAGGGGAGCAACATTGAGGGCTACTGATGCCATTGGAGTGTCCATGTTTTCTTGGATGCTGCTTTGATAAATAAGACCAGGACTGCCCGAGCAAGGAAGATTTTTGAGGAATGCAGGTTTGCAGGGTAGGTTCACAGCAATTGAAATACTGTTAGGCTCTCTGCAAAGGCTATTCACCGTGTTCAGCAGGCCTCTCTTTGGTAATTAGAAGCATGTTATGGACTGTGGTTCACGACTGCGCGAACGGAGCAGGGTTTTTAGTAAAAATTTAGTGAGAAATGGCTCTTCCAGTGAAATTTGACCGTTAATTCTTCAAGGGGGAGCTGGGTATGCTTGGTTTTACGGTAATTTCTCAAGCTTCCGCCGTGTTCAAATGTTTTTTACAATTTACAGAGAATAAACCAGGTTGCAGGGAGGTTCACGGACAAATACCTATTTAACCAATTGCTCAGGACGGAACAACAGTTGGGTGCGCGCTTTGAACTTTGGTGGATGGTCTGGAGTTGGTTGGCGAATTGTTCGTCATAATGCGCATGGAGAGAGAGCAGAGGTGTTTTTTACAAAAAGTGATAAAAAACACGTAAAATCGTCAAAATATGGCTTTTTTGGCTCATTGGCGCGCTTTTTTTAAATGACGTCAGCAAGTGGGTCAGGGTCGGATGACGTCATCAGGTGACGTGGCGGCCTGAGACCGGTCCACGAGGGCGATGAGGTGGCGGCCAGGTGGACGAATGGAGGACAAGGTGCGCGGTCGTGGCGCTGACGTAGGCGACAACAGGATGGTGACGCAGGCGGACAGGTGTCTTCATATCGGGCCCCCTCCTGCACGGCAAGGAATCTGTCAGAGGGGACTCCGACGGAGTTTGGGAGTGACGCGTGGCCCCACGTGACATCATCGTCTGACAGATATCGGACGATATCTGTCGGACATCGGGGCCCTTCCGAAATCCACGAGGACCGTTGGATTTCAAGTGCAAGATCTGACGGCCGTCGGGCAGGGAATATGCACGGAAATTAAAGTCAATGTTGGTTATCTGCCAGACGTCGGGCCCCTCCGAAATTCCCTTTGGCCGTAGATTTGGAAAGGCCGCGATCAGACGGATATCGGGCCAGCAAGCTGCACGGCGGATAAAGTCAACAGGCGGCTTAAAATAATCATTTTTGTTGGTAACTGTGCTTGGCGGGGCCCTTCGGGTGTTTTAACAGATTTCCATAGTTTTCAATGATTTTCTTTGATAAAATCATACACCCGACGACATTAGGAAAAGGCAAAAACAAAGGTTTTTCATGTAATTTTTCGCATAAGGCATATGAGGGGCAAAACTTAGGATAGGCGGTTTTAATGAAATTTTATGCAAAAGGCGCATACTGGCTCTCGACCTTAGGATAAGGCGGGGAGGGTGGGTTTCATCAAAATTTTTGCCTTTTAGTGGTATAAGGGTGCTCAAAAGGGTTATTTCAAGGGTTTTTAGGCAAAAATGGGGAGTTGACTAGGTAGATAGGTTCTGATGGAGAAAAGGAGTTAGACTTGGGTTCTTGATCTTAACCAGATGTTAATCCAATGCCCTAGTAGTGAAACTTATGGCTATAATGCCAAGGAGGGGATTTTTATACATTGTTTAGGGTTTATACACCATGGTGTTATAATAGTAGGGGAAGTGAAGCATAGGGAGCTAGATAATAGAGTTAGAGGTTAATATGGGGGAAAATGTGAATGAGGAACAATACCACTAAGTTTTCATGAAAACAACTTACTGTAAAAAGTAGATCAAAATGAAAAGAACTTTACACAAGAAATGTGGCTTCTAAAGGGCATAGGAACCAACACAAAGCTTTGAGTCTCTCTTATGTACACAACTTTGTGAAGGGATGTTAGTAATGAGTGGTAAACAAAGGGAAAGAGGGAAGTTAGACATGCTCCACTGTGTTGTTTTGCTTGTTCTTGGTTAGCAAAGTTGATCTTGGAAGGAACACCACTTCTGCAACCCCATCTACCTACCCAACTATTTTGCCTAGCATTTTTTGTTTCTTCTTGGAGGGTGCACTTGGACTTGCAGACCCCTTGTGTGCCTTTTCTTTTCCATTGGATTTTTGTTTTCATTTCCTATCTAGCACTACCCTTATTTCTTCCAAGGCCCCAGATTAAGCAGTTGGGAACCTTATTTTCTCTGCCTAACTACTGATCTTCCAAGATTAAACAGTTTGGACAGATTTCTTTCTCTATTCTATAACATAAATTGAAAACATGGCATGATCCAGATTAGACTGTTGGGTCATCCACCAGAACTTTAATGGGCATGAAGGCATGTACACACCTTGTCTTTTCTTGCAAATATGGAACCTTTGTAGCAGCAAAGTAGAGCATATTTGGCATTTGAATTTTCCAATCATGAAATATGAAACCTATTGGTATAGGTATCCAACAGATTCAAAAGTACAATCTTGCGTAGATAGCGAAAGATCAAGCCTTAATTTCTTCAAACGGTGTAGAGTTCACATGGTGTCAGTAGATGAACCCGAAGAGGATGACGATGAAGATGAAGTGTACAAGTTCGTCGAAGAAGAGACAGAACAAGAATCAAACACTATCTCACTAATTAAAGATGAAGTCCGAGAAAAAAAAAAACCTCGAAATGGCCAAAAATCCTAGACAAATCTTCCTCAGTGCTCTTCTGGGTGCAGAAGAAAGAGAATCATACATGCGCCTGATATAGGAGCTTTCCAATATATTCGTACTAAGTGTGTGTTGATTTATTAAATATGAACATTAGCATAGATACTTTAAAAGTGACTTGATATACACGTCAAGTTTGCAAATTTCGAGGATTCATATGTCAAATTCACACAGATTGATGTGATCTACAAGGTGAGCATATAGGATTCATCAATATTTTCTTATGGTATGGTGCATTGGATGTAGATTGGGAATATGGACATATTTGTAGCATAAACCCATCTAACCTACCTTGATATACATCTTGAGGATGCTGACGATCAACCAATGAATATATCAAGGTCACACAAATGGCCCATGTAGTAAGTAAATATTAGAATTTAGAATGTGCATAATTAAGCTTAGAAAACTCTATGTGCTTAAACAACCTCTATTTAGATGGATTAAAAACTTAAATGGTAAGCCTTTTGCTGCATTTTAGATTATTGTTGTTGCTTCATTATCTTGCATTGTTGCAATTTCTTTATTGGTAGCTCTTACCTTCTTAAATGCAAAAAAAAATTCAAACCAATGGGGAAAGTTCTGGCCGGTGGCATTGGTCTTGGGAGTAACAAGTAGTGTAGGTAATAGTTTGGCAAAAATGTTTCCTTTATCTAATGCTTCTAGTGAACCTTGGAAGATTTATGGAGTTGCTAGAAGGCTTAAGCTAGATTGGTCTCGAATATATTAAATGTGATGTTTTAGATAGATAGATTACATTTGAAAAGATCTCACCATTAAAAGTGTCACACATCTCTTATGGGTTGGTCGTTTGGGTGAACAGAGAAACAGAGGAGAAAAACTTTGAGGACAATGGAAGAATTTTGAGTAAAGTGTTAGATTCACTCTTGCATAATGTTGAGAATTTACAGCACATGTCTTCAGACCAATGAAAACACTAGTCAGGGAGTTCAGACCAATGAAAACACTAGTCAGGGACATTTGATAAAGTGGCGAGGAATCACAATTTTCAACGACATCATCCCACTATTTCATGAAGTGTTTTCTACCTTGTAAATGTGCCAAATTTTTACTACATTATGGAGAGTGTTGTTTTTGAGTTTTCCAAGAAGAAAGAAGGATTAATGTGGTCCATTTAGCGTTTGAGAATCATATTTGTTTTTTGTTCTTGGAACTTGATGAATATTATAGGAACACTGTGTGTTTATGCTACCAATTGCAAACATGAGGGGTTGCTTTTCAAATACCCTAGTAACATAATTACATGGGAACAACTCATGGATGCCTCTAATGCAGAATTAATTGCAAAGCAAGAAATTTGGGCTACCATATACCCTTACATCGAAAACCAAGCCTTTAGTTGTGCTAATGGAAATGTGTTTAAATGGAAACCAAGCCTTTAATTGTACTAATGGAAATCTGTTTAAATGTGAAGTTTCAAAAGTACAATTTCGCGCAGATAGCGAAAGTTCTTCAAGTGGTGTAGAGTTCACATGGTGTCGGTAGACGAACCCGAAGAGGACGATGAGGAAGATGAAGTGTATGAGTTCATCGAAGAAGAGATAGAACAAGAATCGAACCATATCCCGCGAACTAAAGATGAAGTCTAATAAAAAACCCTTGGAATGACCAAAAACCCTAGACCAATCTTCCTTAGTGCTATTTTGGGTGAGGAAGAAAGAGAATCATAGATGCACCTGTTACAGGAGTTTTCCAATGTATTCTTACTAAGTGTGTGTCGATGAACATTAGCATAGATACTTTAAAAGCCACTTGATATGAATGTCAAGGTTGCGAATTTCCAGGATTCATATGTCAAATTCAAACAGATTGATGTGATCTAGAGGGTGAGCATGGAGGATTCATCAACATTTTCTGCTTGTATGGGTGCATTGAATGTAGATTGGGAATATGGACATATTTGTAGCACAAACCCATCTAAACCTGCCTTGATATACATCTTGAGGATGTTGAAGTTCAACCAACGAATATATCAAGGTCACGTAAATGGCCGATGTAGTAAGTAAATATTAGAAATGTGCATAATTAAGCTTAGCAACCTTTATGTGATTAACCAACCTATGTTTAGATGGATTAGTAACCTAAATGATATGCCTTTTGGTGCATTTTAGATTATTGTTGTTTCTTCATTATATTGCATTGTTGCAATTGTTTTTTCGGTAACTCTTACCTTCTTAAATGTAGAGAAAATTTCAAACCAATGGTGAAAATTTTGGCAACTGGCATTGGTCTTGGGGGTAACAAGTAGTGTAGGTAATAGCTTGGCAGAAATGTTTCCTTTATCTAATGCTCCTGGTGAACCTAGGAAGATTTATGGAGTTGCTAGAAGGCCTAAGCTAATCCACCTGAATATATTAAATGTGATGTTTTAGACAGATAGATTACATTAGAAAAGATCTCACCATTAAAAGTGTCACGCATCTCTTATGGGTTGGTCATTTGGGTGAATAGAGAGACATAGAAGAAAAACTTTGAGGACAATGGAAGAATGTTGAGTAATGTGTCGGATGCACTCTTGCATAATGTTGAGAATTTACAGCACATGTCTTCAGACCAATGGAAACACTACTCAGGGCCATTTCGTAAAGTGGTCAGGAATCTCAATTTTCAACCACATCATAGAGTTTCCTAGGGTAAATGTGCCCAATTTTTACTACACTCTATAGAACATTATTTTTGAGTTTTCCAAGAAGAAAGAAAGATTAACTTGGTCCATTCAGAGTCCGACAATTATATTTGGTTTTCCTCATTGGACCTTGATGAATATTATAAGAACACTGTGTGTTTACACTACCAATTGCAAAGATGAGGAGTTGCTTTTCAAATACCCTATCAACATAATTACATGGGAACAATTCATGGATGCCTCTGATGCAAAATTGATTGCAAAGCAAGAAATTTAGGCTACCATAAACCCTTACACCAAAAACCAAGGCTTTAAAATTTGATCCGAAGACAATACCCTTCGAGGGTAAAGGTTTTAGTTTCACTGAGGCTATGAAAATGGCTTCCCTTCGCTAAAACTAAGGAAGCGATTAAGTGCCTCAAGCATCCTTAGCGATCCCATTTCTTTGGTTCACCATCCTTACTATGAGATTTCTCGTTTTCATGCTTGCTGAATTATTTTTCAAGATTGTTTCCTCAATCCGACATTTCAACATTTTAACTCCTACAATGTTTTCCTCTCTAATTCTTTCAAATCAGAGACAAAGTTTCTCTCCTCCTTAAATGAAGTCAAGTGTGGCTGTATTACAGGACTGCTCTCTATAGCACCACTTCAATCCGTTGCCTCTACTACTTTGGCTCTGACGGTTTCACCAGTTCCATTGGCCTCTACCATTTTCACCATGTGTGCTTCGACCTTGACGATTTCGACCTCTTACCATGTGTGCAAATTGCCATCTTTGTTGCATCTAAGTGAGTCAATATAACTCTACATTTCCAACATCTTTCTTCATGTAATATGCAACATACTTTCAAGAGAAAAGAAATGCATCCAAATAACAAGGAAATGCATCAATAAGGAAATGCAAATCTTGTCTTATTTGCATCAATTATCAAAAGAAATGAAAGGCCTTATTTAGTTAAGAAATCCAACCATCTCTTTCCAAACGATTTCAATGACACTTCTTTCAGCTGAACTACATCATGTGTATCATCTTAACCCACATCAATTATAGAATCCTCTTTTCCATCTTTTCCAAAATCTCTCTCCACCTTCTTCAAATGTTGTGGATGACTTGTTGGATGCAAAGTCCAACACTTGTCTACAAGATGACCCTGCTTATGGAAATGAGTGAAAAATAATTGCATCTTCTTTTCAGCATACCCTCCATTATCCAATGGACCTTTGGCTTTCAGTCTCTTTTATTTCGAAAGTTTCCTGTGTATGGCTATCCTCTTCCAACACCTTGAAACAATATGGTTATTCAAACCACAAAAGGAATGTGTAAAATCTCTCCAAATCTTATGTGAAGAGTTATCATATTTATCATAATCAAAATAAACTTGATTAAAGGAAGAATTATACCTTGCACATTCACCTTTGTCACCTTCTTTAGGAGGTGAATTTGATGAGTTAGTGACTCTCTTCGGAATACCAACAATGGTTTCAATGACCTTAGATCTTTCAACATCCTCTTGTTTGCCATTTCCACTAGTTGCATGCTTATGAGAATCTTCTTGTAAAGTGGTTATAAAACTTTTGCATTCTTCATGAACACAAAATTCACAAGCTTGAGGTAATGAACATGTAATGAAAGTCCTTCTGGGAATACCATCATGTTGGACACAGATTGTCATTGATGTCAATATGGCAATATTCAAGGAGTAGACAGAGTCAAGAGGAGCACACAAAGTTATCAGAGCCAAGAGGAGGAGATAGAGTCACGATAGGAGAAAACAACGCAAAGAGCAGAAAGAGCCAATGGAGGCATGCAAATAAGTCATCGAAGATCTTATATGCATGCAGGCAATAGTTATCAGAGCAACGATTCCAAATGAATACTCTATCGGAGGAATAGAGCTATCGCATATTGCATATGCCAAGAGTAAGGTTCATAAGCGAAGCAATATATCTATATATATATATATACAAACAAAGTAAAAACAATGGAACAAGATATATATGCATGCATTTAAACACTATCAGGAGCAGCCTTAACACTATCGGCGGGAAAACTATGCATCCTCGAAAATACACTATCGGAGGCCAAAACTCACGTATATATACCATTACCTATCAGAGGTGGAAACTGGGCTTGAAATTTATTACACGGGAGCGGTGAGTCATATGGGGTCCGACACCTAATATCACATTGAAAAAATGGAATGGTTTGCGTTAACGTCAAGCCTTGACCCTGAGCGACTTGCGATCGCCGATAACGATATCGCATCAGACCTCCACTATGGTCAACCCCCAATTGTAATGAACGTATGTCAACCCGCTGCTACATTATAGTTTGACTTAATGCTATATCGTGGCTGCCATGTCGGAAGTGATCCATTGCAAGTTATAAAGGGATGGTGCTATAACTGTGATTGAAATTACACACGGACCCGAAGGGGTTATCAACTGCTGCTTAATACCATATCGCATCTGATGCATTGGAGCAGTGGAGGATCGGCCTTCGGCCATCGGCAAAGTCATGGGTCCAATATATAAAGGACACTTGGGAGTCACGAATCACAGATTGTAATTTAAGAATGGACCTGATATAGGAATAGGCTGAACGTCAGGTAAATCGGGTGATTCATGGTGATATTGATTGCGATTGGACGTGGCAATCTATTAAATGAAGAAAAACTCTCTACATGCCCACAATCATTGTTAAAGGAGTGATGTTATAGTCGTAACTAGTAAGATGTGTTCTCCGTGGAGTTTTGGACCTCTCAAATGAATCTACGTGTCCTCAGAAAGTCAGTGAACTTGCACAGAGTAGAGGAAGCCGCAGCGACCAAGGAGGAAGCCTAAGAGGCGGTGTAAGCGGAAACGAATGGACAAAGGCATGGGAATATATAAAACAGTAAAAACAAAGAACTGTTTATGCTGTTGTGGTGGTGAAGAACCAGAGTGTGAGGTAGCAGAAGCA